>APFE031686769.1:0-16608 GCA_000404065.3 Pinus taeda
TAGAGCATTGGGCATGGAGTCAAGGATGTGGACTGAAGGGTGTACTTCTTTGATGGAAGAGGGAACTACAGAGCATAATAGTCAAACACGGAATAATATCAGGCTTAAATGAGGATGAAACGGATGTCAGGTAATGAAAGACAGCTAAGTAGTTTTCATTATGCTAACAGAGGGAAACGTGACTGAACATTATATAGGAGCAATTAAGAAATTCCTACAACAATATTCATATACGGAGGAAACTAGTGTAAATATGAGCCAAGAGGAATTCATATTCATAGGCTAATTTAGAAGGAAAACATAGAGAAATAACAGGAATTGAGGACAGAGCACGGCTAAGTGACATCTGAGCTATTCTTTCTTCCTGCAATTTTAGATCATGACACAGATATGATATAGCAAACATAGAAACTGTAGAAAGAGATGAGAAAAACTTATTGTTACATGAAGAAGTACAAGAATCCTGTAATCTTATTCTTCAGCCATTGAATCCACATTAAACAGTCCAAACAAAGGTGTTCCAGCAATCTCTGTTCATAAAATATCTTAAGGCATAACAACAAGTCTCAACATGAGATTATCGATCAAACACCTCTCACCCTTTGAACAACGAACAACGTTGTTTAAATAGGCACTATTTACATGTTGGCCCTTGAGCTGCTGTCAAGTTAAAAGAACATCACCGAAAACATATCTAACAAAATAGATCCCAAAGACATCTATAGCAATAAAGTTTTTTTTTTAAATGCTAAGTTGTGCTGGTAATGAATGCATAAAATATCTAAACAGGTGTTTTGGGGCAGCTGGCAACTGAAGTTATGCAAGTGAAGGCTGCGTATGAGAGAGCAGCCTCAAAATGGTTGAACGGTGGTCCTGGAGCTGTGCGCTGGCCTCATGGCCATAACTCTATAATTACTGCACATGGAATCCTTTGTCGGTATTGTTTAGGCGGTTCCATAAATAATCTTCGCCTTTTAGATTGTGGCGGTGGCTGTCCCTTCAGTAAGTTGAGTTGCCCCTTCACATCCAGATTGATATGATCCTCACTCTGCATGGATGATTGATTCAAGCCCACACTGAAATCTGCGATTTCTGCTGACGTGCTGCTGCTTCTAAGCGCATTTTCAAATGGCCTCTCTCAGATTCACTTAAGGGTGCGTTGCATATTTAATTTGCACCAAACTGAGCCAGATCCAACAAGTACACCATTGCCATCCTCACTACTTTGTCGTTCTTCATATACATCACCCAACTCACCTTGCTCTGGCGCCATCATATTGGCCATAAGGGAATAGGAAATTACAGATTTGCCAAATACGTGTGAATACCAATTTAAACATTACTGGAACAATCACAATTCAGTCAAATAACCCGTGGCCAAAAGAAATGAACTCTTAGTATTCACAAAACCCGCCGATGAATCACCATATAAACCATATTTCAGGTTTCAACAGAGTGACCAGTTCTTTGTCGTAATCCCTCCAAATCACTGGATCCCCTCATGCGTACTTTCTGTCGTTAATATCAATCTCCTCTAATTCTGAAATGAATTTAACATTTCTCATATTGCCATGCACTGTGTTCTGCAAAGCAGGGTGATCGATCGGAAGTCAGCAAAAATAGCCACAAGAATGACATCTTGTCTCACAGTAATGTACAACATCTTCATTAGTTGTATGAACATGGGGTCCTTCATGGCTCCTCTTGAAGGCTGGTACTGGGACACAACAATTCTTTTGTAGACCGTTCTGCTCTGATACATGCTCATACTCAAAAGATCCTCTGCACCCTTGGAACTGCCTTGTTTGGCGAACTAACTCCGTAAAAATTTCACATATTCCAGGCACCCCACATTTTTCAGGGCACACGTGCTCATTCCCACATAAATGTTCGGCATCGCGGTTGAGGTCATGGAAATGGTCTTTGTAACCATACCTTGTAATACAGCGAAAACATGTTTGTAGTTTCTTTGGACAGACTCATTTGAATAGAAAGTGCTCACCTTGTGTCACAACAAGAATTGGAACATACTTGATACATACAAATTTTATGGTGGAATGAATAGTTGGGAGACTTGTTACAAAATTCCCAAATATTGCTGGAACTCCATGAACGAGTTCATTATAGACCAACCCAATTCCAGGTACTCTTACTGTGCCAAGATTTGAACCCGGCTCTAGCATCAAATCCATTGAGATTTTCATCTTATCTCCGTTCAAGAAGTCATGTTCCATATCATCATCGCTGAAGCCACCATCCAAAATGAAATTATCAACCGTGTCATCGCCTTATTGAGAGTCTCTGTCCTCTTTGGCTATTTGCAGTAACCCTGGATGATTCCAGATCTTGGCTAAAGAATGATATGCATTGAAGAAGCATTTCTTATGTGCCACTTTTACACACGCATTCTTTTCATTCTTCATAAAGGTAGAACTTGATGGATCCAAGTTCTCATAATTTCTGTTGTAGCTGAGGCTATCTTGCTAATTTGCCATATTAGCACATTTTCCTACAGCAGAGCATAAGACCACCAAATCTTTTTTGGAAGAATATTAAAACCTTGGCCGCTTTAAAATTTAGTGCTCTATTTCTCCATAGTGCACTCTGTCACGTACAAATGCAATAACCAGCCATGATATGATAGCTGCTTTACCAACATCAAAACGAAGAATGAATATGCAAATAGGAAACAATAGTGCATTAAATATGTTGCCAGCTCTTGTACATTTAACCTCCAATGGTGCCATTGTATTTGCAATTTTGGACAATACAAAACGCGAACCCAAAGGAAGTAGATGCATTTTCTCCACAACATAATCTTCTAGCAACATTCATCAAATGGAATTCCACAGAGAAATCATTGTGAATGATATTCTTTGCCACTGCATTATTTTGGCCCTTACATATCCATGTGTCTTGAAGTAGTGAATATTAGTCTATCTGACCACTCAGCATTCTTAAAAATAAGGAAAAGAATTGCAAATACCAGGTATGACTCCTCGCTGCAGAACTTTCTTTGGAGATATGTAATTTTGTTATGGTAATGTACAAGAGAATCAAGGTCTCTTGACCCAAAATAGTGCACCTTTGATGTCTGATTATACCAAGACAGATCGAGTTTTTGCAATGATGAATCTAGGGCATGTTCTGTATCAACCGAAACACAGTAACCTCCACTCCTTTGGGCCTTCGGCTATGATCGTTCCTTCGCACTCTCTGTCTAGCAAAATTTTGACATCCCTCAACTTCATTTCCTTAATCTAATTTTAAGAAAACAATAGGTGCACTTCTTAACAGAAACACGATTAATCATACAAGAATGATCAGAGGATGGTGATAAATTTGGAACTTGTCTTGCTCCTGCATGTTGTATTGGGGGCTCCCAAGCTTCCTGGACTTCTAGTTATGCACTTGTGGGTTTACCAAAGCCCGCCCTCTCGTGCTCTATGTAAGGTTTGATTCACGAAAGCCCTGAAGTGGCTTTGGAGCATCATCACCTTCAACAGTATTTTCATGTCTCCAGGCTGCATGTTCCAATTTTGAAATTGGCTCCTCATACAAATTCTTATATTTTTTCCTTGATAAACAAGGGATCAAATGAAAATAGGAGTAGCTCCACCCAACGATGGCAAACCAGCAGTTGAAATTTGTTCTTCACGCTTTTTCCATAGAAGTAGGTATCCATTCCTCTAAATTTTAGCATAGATCTCTCCCGGCAATGCCGTATTGAACATCCTCTGCCTCTTCTCTGTTTTCTGCAACGCCTTTTTCCCAGTATTAAGAAGGAAAATACAAAAGTTGCACACATAAATCCTCAGTAGATCTGCAACCCAACCAAAAATGTTAAGAATGTGCTTGGAATGCCACTAATGAGGCACAAATCCCACCTTCAAAAATTGCAGAATGCATAAAAACTGATCTTCCTCCATTCACGAATAAGAACCAATGCCAACCCCTTTGCAAATACTGAAGCCAACAGTGCCGAATTTGCATATAGTAGTCAAAGATACAACTGCCATCCCTTGAAGCATTGTCGCCTTCACTTTCTAGTTATTTCAGGTATTCATAATAGACCACAAATTCCAATGCTCACAGACGTTGCATTCTATGCATTTTTAAGCTCCATGAGCACCTGAATAAATAGCCTCCAGTTACACCATATCGCTACAGCAAAACCATGGGGCTTTTCTATTTGGTTGAGATAAATAACACCTCGGACCTTGGCATTTCCTGTTATCGCTTATGTGCCATTATAGCAGTCATAACAACATGTCCATCCCTGTCTAGCTCTGCAATCTTTGATCTATTAGAAGATGATGCTGACGCCCAACTAGCAAGTGCCCATGCTACCAATGGCACTGCAACATGTCTACTTTGCAAGTCATCCCAGAGTCCAGGATATTCAAAGTTTTCATTTGAAGCAACTTGCCTTTTAGCATTCATAGTATTTTGTGGATGCAGCCTTACTAAGGCCAATGAGATTAGTCAATAGTAGTGTTAGCCATGCTTGAGAAATGTTTAATAGTGCCTGGTCCATGGTCCTCAAGAATACATGCAATGACTTTTTTGCCTGAGGATTTTGTGCCCTCTTTGCCTCAGTAGCAAATATGGAACATTGCTGCAAGCAAAGCATGACATATTTGGCCTGTAAATATGTCGATCACGAAAGGTGAATACCTGCTATGAGCAGGAGGCTAACAACTTACACACTAGTATGGTTTGATGCTCTTTACTTTTGCAGCTTAGATAGTAGCATTTGTTTAGTGTTGATTTAGCAATTTTTCTCAGCATAGCTGTTTAAATGGTTAATTAAGATATGGTTTGCTTTAGCATTACATGTTGTTTTCTTCATTACTGCAGTAGAGTAGCTCTCTTAGAGTAGATTTTCTCTTCTTTCATAAAATAATCAAGCTTCTTCTGACTCTATAGAAGTATGGCTGGAACCCCTGAGGTCTCTTGCCAGATGAACAATAAAACAATGTAGGACCTTCACTTTTACTTGTGCATATAGCACTGTCACCTCCAAGTTTGTACGAACCTCGGATTGATAAGTAAAGCTGGTAGCCTAGGAGTTGCAGCATCCTTGCTACAATACTGGTGCTCATTAATCAGATTTAGGAACAGGATATATGTTCCAAATAGATCAAGAAGACTATCTTGAGAGAGTTTCATACGAAATCGTATTTAGGTCACCTAGGGTATCAAAAGACATTAACAAAGGTGAGGAAGTTTTATTATTGGCAGACTGAAGAAGGAAGTGGCATAGTTTGTGGCTAGATGCTTGGACTGTCAACAAGTAAAGGAAAATTGTAAGCACCTAGGTGGATTGCTACATCTGATTGCAATTCCATAATGGAAATGGGAGGTCATTTCCATGGATTTCATCATAGGCTTTCCAAGGACTTCTATACAACATGATTCCATCATGGTTGTATTGGAAAAGTTGACAAAGGTAGCACACTTCATTCCAGTGAAGTCTACTTATTTAGCTAGTTATGTAGCACATGTCTTCATTAAAGATGTAGTGAGACTACATGGTGTTCCAAAGCAAATTGTGTCAGACATGGATGCTAAGTTTATTTCCAAGTTTTGGAAGGAGCTGTTTGTAGGTTTAGGGATAGAGTTGGCCTTCAGTACAACTTATCATTCAAAGCCAGATGAATAAACAGAGAGCATCAACAAAATACTGGAGGACATGTTGAGGATGTATGTGATGCATCAGTAGTAGAAATGGGAAGAATATATTCCACTAGTTATGTTCGCTTACAACAATGGGTATCAAGAATATCTAAGGATGAGTCCATTTGAGGCATTGTATGGGTAGAGTTGTAATACTCCCATCAGTTGTATTGATCCAATTAACAGGGTGTTTATTGGACCAAATATGTTGGAAGAGATGGAACAGGAAATATAGGTAATCAAGAAGAATCTAAAGACAACACAAGATATACAAAAAATCTATGTTGATTGGAATAGGTTTTTCAAGAATTTTCAGGTTGGGGAATACGTGTACTTGTGCATTAAGCCAAAGAAGAGATCCTTGCAGATTGGATCGTATGCCAAGATGGAACCTCATTTTTGTGGACCTTTCAGGATTCTTGAAAGGATTAGATCAGTAGCCTATCG
This sequence comes from Pinus taeda, assembly GCA_000404065.3. NCBI lineage: Eukaryota > Viridiplantae > Streptophyta > Pinopsida > Pinales > Pinaceae > Pinus > Pinus taeda. The sequence goes on from APFE031686769.1 coordinate 6,127, forward strand.
ACTTGCCCTGCCTCCAACAGTGAAAGTCCATGATGTTTTCCATGCGCCACTTCTTAAGAAGTATGTTAAATATTTTGATCATGTGATTGACTGGTCTATATTGCAGGTGGAGAAAGATGGAGAATTCCATTCAAAACCACAGTGTATATTGTAGAGAAATATGCTCATGCTTGAGAACTAAGCAATCGAGTAGGTTAAAGTGCAGTGGAAACACTTTGGGCCCGATAAAGCTACATGTCAGATGTCAGATTAGATGTTGACTATATATCCTTCGTTATTCACTAGTTGAGTGAATGTTTTTGGTATATGTTTTGGTGTGATGTTTTGGTTTATGTACATATGTATATGGATGTAACACCACCATGAGATATGTTATAAAACTCCAATAAGTGGTACGGGTGTCATGTCATTATGGTTGTCATGTTGGTTTGATTTTCATCAGGTTGATAATTGTAAATACTACATTGAGCTAAGCTATAAAGCTCCATGGGAGGTATGTTTTTCTGATAGAAGTCTTGTTGGTTGTAGGTTTCATTAAACACTGAGGACAGTGTTCCCCCAAAGGGGAGGGTTCTATAACAACCCTAGTGAAAATTCCATATAATAAAAGTTAATAAAGGAAAATAATAACCATGGATATGGGACACTTATTCCAAGCTGAATGTTTGGAAAAAACACCCTAGTGTGGGTGTTGATTTGGTTTATTATGGCTAAAGAAATTGGAAAAGGCAATGGAAAAGGATTTGGAGAGGCACGAGGCATTAATTGGAATTTTATTTATGAAAATAATGGAAATTAGGAGAAAAGGAAGTTGAAAAGTCATAGGTTGCATGTGAGGAGGAAAATGAAGGAAATAATGGAAAATGAAGAAAATGGAGGCCTCATTAATAAAAAGGTTTCTAAGGATCAATGGGTACCTTTGGTCAGTTTAATTTTGGATATCTCTCTTTATTCTCTCTCTCTCTCGAACTCTTGGAAACTTGGAGTTTTCTTGGAGCATTTTAGCATTGGATCAAGAAAAACAAAGAAGGGAAAGGAAAGAAAGGATCAAGAAGGAAGAGCAGGATCTAGTAGCTACAACGCGATCATTTGTAGGTATCGACTTGCATGTGTGCTTTCCTTTCTATTTTTGGAATGCATGGTTATGCATGTGTGTTCTTGGTTCTCTTGTTATCATTGGCATGGGTTTTTCCATGCATGACAATGTTTGTTAGCCTAGCCTTTCCATTTCCGAATAGCCATGGTGTGATGGGGTTCTCATGTTTTGGTTAAGATGGATTTTTGGAAGGATTCAAAACAAGTGAGGTGGATCTCTGAAAGGAAGAACACAGGGCCTAGTGATCCCTGAACCAAACTGTGGATTGTAGTAAAGCCTTGGCTTAGTAACCCCTGAACCAGATTGTGGATTGTGGTAAAACCCTCGGTGGGCCTAGGAATATTTGACTGATGAATGCCAACATAAATGGTAAATCCTAGAGGTGGGTGCCCTTAATCAGGCCTAGGAATCCTTGGACGGTGAATGGCAAGATATATGGTAAAACCTAGAGGGTGGTGTCTCAGTTATGGGCTAGTGATCCCTGAATCAGGCTATGGATTACGTAATTCCTAAAGGCTAAGAGACAGTACAATTCCTGACAATGTAGGTCGAGAAATCTAGTGGCATCCATGCTTATTTGGTTTTTTTTTTTATTATGAGTCCCATATTCATTCTTGGAATATGGCATGGGAGCGATTGGTTGAAAGAAAGATTTGGTTCAACCAATCTATGGTCGGCTAGTTCATGGAAGTCCCAAACCCTGTTGGTGTTTGCATTCATTAATAATAGTTCCTTCTCCTTGTTATTTCATGTGTAAATGTATTGGTTTATATGTGGATTCTCTGGCTGTTGTATCCATATTATTTCTGATGTTTATATGCTAGTTATGAGTATGTTTTATGACAATGATGATGTATGGTTGTCATCGTGCTTTAATTATAAATGAATGAACAATGAATATATGACCTAATAGATGATAATGTAGCTAATGTGATAAGCTATCAATGCTTCTTAGTGATTCTTAGATAAGTATGAGACCCCTATGCTCAGATCTGTCGTTATGACCTATAGAATGCATACTTGTGACGTGTTTGACGAAATGTTTGTCATGGCTAATAGGGGCCTAGTCACGTATTTTTTCAATTATTTTCATTCGTATCATTGTTTTGATGTTACTTTACATTTCTGGAAGTTTCATGAATTTCTGGGTAGTGACCTAAGAGTTGGCCCTGAAAAAGTGGCAAAGAGTCTAGGGTTGCTGGCTATGAACTAGCTGAAAAGTACCCCAGTTGCTTGCATGCCCTTACTATGAGAGTGACTGGAGGGCCCCATTCGCATGCATTCTCATGTCATGGGAGTGACTGAGGCTCTAGGGTAGTGAAGTGTCAAGTTGTCTCAGGGGTTCATCACTTGGAAAAGTTGGTTGGCTCCTAGAGGTTATATGACATGTGTAGAAAGTCATATTGGTTTTGTTTCGTCGGTTCCACTTCCTTAACTATACATGGGGAGTTGAATCAGATCATAGTAGCCCCTTGTCACATGTTTACCCCAGCATACTAGTTAACTTGGGTAAATGTGGGAGGAGGGTGTTACAAAGGGCATTATACAACCTTCTTCTGAAGGAAAATCTCTACTACCCTATAATCTTCTTGATCTTGGATAACAAGTTATTGTTTTTTGTTCACCCGAGTTTCTTTTCAGTATTCTGCTCAGACAATTTGGTCCATTTCGACCATAACTAAATCCATCCTAAACATTATGGCTTAGTTGAAGTTGGCTCAAATAATATTACATGCTCCCCTTGGTAAAAATACCACCATCCTCAGTGTTCATCTCTTCTTCCTTTCGTCATCATTATATTTTTTTCCAATCTTTATCTCCCACTATAACTTTGTGTTTTCATTTAAATTTCTTTTATCTCCTGCAACTTGATTCTTATATCATATTTCACTCATGATGTCTATCTCAAATCATAATAGTTTTGTAACCAAAACAACCAAAAGGGCCCCCTTCCCCTTCAACATGGAGGATATCTTTTTATAGAAAATACCAAGAAGTAAAAGAAATAATGTTTTATTAATAACCATATATATTTACAAGCTATTAAAATATTCAACTTTTACTTCCATCCTTTCAACCATTGTTAGATTTCGTGAAAAAAAATCTTCATACAATCGAATTTTACCTATCAATATTCTTGGAAACAATTAGTATTTTCTCAATAGTAATCATACTATTTTTTTTAATTGCAATAATTTAAAATACTAATCATTCACGTATTTCCATGTGCAACCATTTAACACAGTACCTCTTCATTATGCTCAAAGAGCATATAGTTCCCTAATCACAAGAATAGTCAAGTAACCATAATTGCATAAGGTGCATACTGTCTTAGCCCCTGCTAAATACAACCACAAATCTAGGATCATGACTTTGTAGAGACGAATCCAACATCCTTACTTCCAAAACTTTGTTGCGATACTTTTCACTACCCAAGTTCCTTCCGGGTTGTGTCCAACTTTCTTTCAAAATAGATAGTGGAATCACATAATCCGTTTGAGCTATGCATCCTTTGATGCTCTCATGGACTTACACCCTCCTTTTTTTTTTCAAATAAAATAAGCCACACTCTCCAAGGCAACAGAGCATGCCGAAGAAACCCACCTTTTTTCTAGGACTTTTTCCACTATCTGACCTATCTTGTTTGTGCTAGATGGAATCTTCCCTTGGGAAAATAAAACTTGTGGCCTTTTCCACTTGTGGCCCTTACCACTTCATTTCAATTTTTCAGCATTTTCTTGGATTCTCCCATATAAGTCATGATCCACTCTTCCTTGACATTGCTTTTCAATCTACATTTTATTTTATTAGAATAAAGGATTAACTATAAAAATCAAAGTTACAATTCTATTTCCACTATAATTGAATGTTTACTTGAACTGATTTATGATTTCTACTAGTTCACGATTCCTTAAAAAGTTTCAAGCCTTACCACTCGGGCACCCTCATGGTGTCATCCTTCAATTAGGGTGTCCCAAAAAATCCAACGATTCTTAGAAATCATGAATAACATATCATGTATCATGGGTAGTGTTCTTTCAAATTTTCAACATAATAATAAAAGAACCTTTTAGAAAAAAACCATTATATCTTCTATGCATAAATCTTGTGTGTCATATTTTCATATTGGTAAACATTATACCTTCATGTTTTCAATCGCAATTCGCGTTGTAACATTTTTACCTTTTCACTAGCAAATATGTTATGCGCCACTAGAATCTTAGTGATGTCACTATGCTACCACTAAGCTACCTCTGCTTAACCATACTAACAAGATTAGCCATAATTGTTTTTCGTACCATTCACAAAATCTTGTCAAATATACTCAAGATGCATTTCAATTTTCACATGGATTAATGTTTCTCACTATTTCAATAAGAATAATGTTGGCATTATGATGCATGTGTTATCCTTGATGGAAACTCACTTGTAACAGAACAAGTATATGGAAACTAGATGAATCTACAGGTCAGATCATAGGTGACAGAATGATGGAACAAAGATATCAGAGATGACATAATGATGGAACAGAGATGAATCTACAGGTCAGATCAGAGGTGACAGAATGATGGAACAAAATAATGGGTCAAAGGTTTATGGATCAGAATCAGAAGCTTGATATGAGAAATTAGGTGTTATCCTTGATGGAAACCTACCTGATGAGTTGTCCTTGCTTACAACCTATTTGATGAATGGGCTACTTGATAAAGGTATAAATAGGATGTGAAAGAATGCATGGTAGTTGTGTTTAAATATGTGATAAAGTGCAGGGTAGTTTAGAGGAATCAATTCAAAAATGATAAAGTGATGACAACTTACATCATAACAAGACAATTCAAAGATAACAGAATAATGGCACAGAAGAACAGGATGACAGGACAAAGGATTGCAGATCAGAATCAAGAAATTGAGAAAAGAGAATGTTTTAAGTTGTATACACTGTTTATCTTAGTCCAAGTCACGTATACACATGGGTTCATAGAATAAAAGGCGCATATACGTATGCACGCAGTTTCAAAGGAAAAGCGCATATGGGATGGAAAATTAAGGTTAAGGAATACTAGGGGTTCCTACCATGGTTTTTGCCCATAGTAATGAGTGCGACAGAGAATATTAATCCTGTCAAAGAATACCATCGGCATAACTATGGTTTTGACCCCAGGTATTGAAAAAGGATAAAAATATATAAGGAGGTGAAGATCAAAGTGTAAGAGTGTGCAAGTGACGAAAATTTTATGAAGAGTTAGATTAAAAGAAAATAAGCATGTTATGGGTTTTTGATGGTTTTCTTGATCTAAACTAAGTATGCACTTGAGTGTTTGATGATGGATGAGATCTAATGATGGATTAGGATCATGAGATCTGAAATGACTTATCATTGTATGATATGATAATGGATAAGCTAGATCTGAGTGTTAACGCATGTTTTAGCCTTTAAATATCATGACTTGGGTATATTTGAAGCCTTGAAAAGGTGTGAAGTTATAAGTCATTATTTGTAGATCTGTACACAGGTTCACCTCGATGAAGGTGCGTACACACACAGATTTGGCACTTCCAAGTAGTGTATGCAGAGGAAGGGATTGTTGGTCAGAAATGACTAATCTCTCTGATCAGTGCTACAATTTTACTGGTGCTTGTCAATGATGTCTTCATTAGATCTGAAGTTAAATTGATTGTATAAGGAGATTGATTCCGGTTGACTGATTGATTGAGTAAGAAAGACGATTTTTGTTACTATTTTTTTAGAACTCTATAATATGACATGAAATCTTCAAAATGAATTTGGTTGGTACAATTTTTGCTTCAGAAGATTTATGATTCAGTATATTTAGAGGTATACGCAGGTTGGGTTACAGAAGGTAGCATATACACGTAGGTTGTCCTCATTGAAGTAGCATATACATTCTGACATATGATTTTTGATAGTGTAGTTGGTTTTGGTTTTTGCTACAGTGTTCGAAGTTCAGTTCTGTGTACTCATTACAGTGATCTGACTATTCTAGTTGTTGGTTGAATTTTGATTAAGTGTCGGTTGATTGGGTTTAGAATGAATGGTTGATTCAGTTGTATCAGAAATTGATGATTGTTTGATTCATTTGTGTCAAAGGTTTCAATGATTATTTGATTCGGTTGTGTTATAAGTTTAAATGATTGGTTGATTCACAAAGTGATGATTGGGTTTCAGTGATTGATTGATTCAAATGTGTCAGAGATAAATGAAAGTGTTATAGTGATGAGTGACAATTTGATTTTTGGTATTGAGCTTAAGTGCTGATAATGGGTTCTGTATGAAAATTTGATGAAACATGGCCTACATATTACGTTGATGTTTACTAGGAGTATCCAGTCTAAAAAATTATGAAACGTGGTCCGTGGATAAAGAATGAAGGTGGTAGCCTTATGTAGGTTGACGCCTATGTATTGGTGAACATATTAGCCAGTGCAAGAGTTAGGGGGTTAGATCTCCCTTCTAGTAGAAGCTAGAAAATGAGTTAAGGTTGTAGCCTTATGTAGGCCGACGCCTATGTACTAGTAAACATGTCATCTAGTATAAGAGCTAGGGGGTTGTAGCTCCCTTCTAGTAGAAGCTAGAGAATGAGAGAAGGTTGTAGCCTTCTGCAGGTGGGTGCCTCCATACTGGTATGAGTCTGCACTAGTACAAGATTGTAAATATATTTTTATTTATATTAAAAAGAAGAAATAGATGACAACAATAGGTGGTTTTCTCCCGCATTGGGTTTCCACCTTAAATCCTGGTGTTCATGTGTGTTGCTTATGTGTGATGGTTTATTTTGTTACACCACATGGTTAATTTTTATCTAATGTTTAATAAAGTACTATTGCACTGGCTGAAGACAAACATATGATGGATTAACTGAATCATAAGTTCACTACATATGCACTTATTATCTTAAGAACAGTCGTGTACACACACAAGTTTCGTTAAGTAAAGTCACGTATATAAATATGAATATGAAATGTAAAAAGTTATTGATTTGTAAATACTGATTCACCCCCCTACTCTCATTATTTCCCCCAACAATTGGTATTAGAGTGGGTTCTTTGGCAGAAGCTTGACAGCTTGAAGGAGATTCATTGTAACAATGGGAAAGAAGCAAAAGAAGAAAACACCTCAGAAGAAGAAGACATCTCAAAGGAGAAGTGAAAACAGGAGAGACAATTGGATATTAGGTGGAAGCAATTATTCAAATTCAGAATCACCTCATATTGAAGATGAATGTGCAAAAGAATTATCAGGTACTAATTTTTGGTCCTCTATTAATATGTTTCTTTGTTCATGCAATATTGAAGATAATGAATGTGACAGTGAAACAACTGAATTTTCTCTTATGGGTGAAAGTGAAAGAAATCTAATAGAGACAGAAGTTAAAAGGCTCACAAATAAAATTAGAGATCAACAAGATCTATTTGATAAAAGGGAGTGTACCTACAAAGAATAGGTTACCAATTTAAAAACTTAGTTGGATGAAGGAAACAAAATAAGGAAGTAGTTCAAGGAAAAGGAAGATCAATGTCAAAGGTTGCAGGATGAGGTAACATCATTGAGAAATGAAGTGAATGAAAAGGATACAACAACCAAGGAACTAAAAGAAAGAACCAGTTACTGTGAATGTCTTAAAGTTGTGGTTGTCTATCTAAAAGAAGATCTTGAAAATTCAAATAAGTAGAATGAAGAACTACTACAAGCATTTGAAGAACAAGAAAATGAGGTTCTCAAATTAAGGCAACAAGTGGAAGAAGGAAGAAAAGTTGAAGAAATCATGAAGAATCAGTATCTGGAAAGGAAGAGCAATATCAGCTTGAGGTAAATATCCTAAAAGGTAAATTAGAATAAAATGATAAACTTTTACAATTTCAAGATAGTACTAAGATCTTGGATAATATTCGTAGTAGTCAAATGTCTCCTGCCATCAAATCTAGTCTTGGTTTTCATGAAACTATTAAAGGTGAATCTAGCTTACAAACTAAGGAAAATAATTCTAATGCAAAATCTGAAATGCTCAATAAGGAGATAAGAGGTCAACCTCATCAACAATCAAGGAAAGAAAGTCTTCAAAGAAAATAATTTACTCCTAACTATGGAGGTGTTAATCAATTATTTCCTCTGATGAATAATGTTGAATGTTCTATCTGTCATAATTTTGGACATGTTGCAACTAGGTGCAGAAATAGAATGTTTCAAGCTAATAACCGTCTCATAGAAAGATCATCAGTTTCCAGGTACTTTAAGGGATATTGTTTTTCTTGAAATATGTTTGGTCACAAAGCCATTGATTGCTATTGAAGGAATATGAAACATATAAGATGTTATGCTTGTAACAAGTTTGGGCATATAGAAAAAGAATGCAGGAACAAGTCTATGGATCGCCATAGACAATATGGTAAGCAATAAAATAAGCACATTTATATAAGAAAATCTGAAAAAGATGAATCGACCAAGAATCTAGAAAAGGAAAATAAGATAAGGTGTGGTCTTGTTGTCTTCTCATTCAAATATGAAGATGAATGCTATCATCACATGACTAGAGACAAGAGAAAAATGGAGTCTCTGATGAAGAACCATCATGGTAATGATATTCTTGGAACTGATGTTTCAACAAAAGTTCTGGGACTAGGTACAATCAGAATAGACTCAGGAGGAACTGAAAGTATGAAATTTCAGTGTTCCAATTTTCATACACAGATATTATGAAGACAAGTAGCATATATACGCGAGTTAGAAACTTCACAGTCACGTATATGTTGGTTTGATGAAGAAGCAGTGGGACATACTCAGAAAAAGGGTCTTATATGGTTCAAACAATTATCAATTGTCTTTTTTGTTTTGATGGTTGATGATTACAATCTATGGATGTTATTTAGAAGTTATTTTTACCCTCATAAGTTGTTGATGACTTGATGTATAAATGGTTGATAATGATGCCTTGATGATTCTTACTGATATATATGAAATAATTAGATCTAACAGTGAACAATTGGCACATGTTCAGGCGGAGCATATGCTATGCTTCTAATAATGCATTGTTGGCATATGTTTAGAAGTCATTGGTACATAATGATTCTTATCCATGGTGAGGATGCTTATGTTGTTGAAGTGTTTAAATGATGCATCATACTATGTTGTGGTCATGAATTACCTATGATGAAATCACATATGATAGTTTGCTTGAGCCACTTAGTTGTTTTGATGCTTCTAATTAGATTTATGGATGACTCTTTTGATGATGCATATAGTTATGTTGCTTACATGGTGATCTTCATAAGTTCAAGGAGAAGAACAAAGCTTGAGTACACATCTTCATTATTTGATGATGTTAAATGTCACTCATTTCTGTTATGCTACTACCTTCATGCCTTCAAAGATGCGTAAATTTCATATGGTGCAGTTATGCATGAGGATTCTTATACTTCTTGGCTCTCACATCGTATATTGTTTGAGGATTGTTTCACTTGATGGTATCAAGAAAGTTTGACAAAATAATTGTGAGCTCATGGTTTTCCTTTCACATTAATAAGAAGCTAGATACATATTTCTATCACTATGCTGGATTCATGGATGATTATTTAAGTTGTGATGTTGGTATAAAATATCCTCTTGTATGAAGAAAATTGGCCAAGAGAATGGTGTTATTATAGGTTTCATGAAGACATAGCTATCTGGAGACATCTCTTAATGATGATGACTTCTTACTTTATGATGATAGGTTTGATACTCACATATGTTGATTATCATGGTTGATACTTATTAGTTGTCGGATGTTGGAAAACTCTCTAGCAGTGTTACATGGTTGATATATTAAGGATCGTTGTGAAAAGAACATGAAGTTCCTACTACGATGATTTGATGATGATGTTGTGGTCATGGATGATGAATATGGTGCTTTCACATACATCTGATATGATGTGAATGGTTTTGTATTACTGCTTGGAGATATGACATATGCTTATTTGATTAATGGAAGACTATGCTAAGTCTTTTTCGACTAAGGAAATGGAGCAAGTTGATCTTAATAAGATCAAGAGGATGAGTTGATATCTATATGCATCATACTTAATCATAGGTTGACGATATTAAAGTTACATCGTCTTATCTTGCGAATTGATGATGGACATTTATAGATTGTTACTCTTGATGCTGCCGACATATGTTTATGGTGTAGATCATATATGGTGTATGATAATTGTTGATAACTATCATGATATTATTTAGCTCTTTGGTCTTTGTTATAAATGTCATGTATATCACTTTGTGTGAAGGTCATGAAAATACCTATGATGTAATAATTGTCATATTCAGTCATGTATGGACTTTTGAGATCATGTAAAAGATGTAATCCCACTTGGTTGGGTGGATGAGTCAA
>APFE031686769.1:17010-48479 GCA_000404065.3 Pinus taeda
TATATATCTCCAGACTGTACATGTGCTCAGGGGGAGCATGGACAGTATAGTGCATCTCAACATGTACTAAGGGGGAGTTTGATTAGAGAATTAAACATGTGCCTAGGGGGAGCATGATCAATGTTCATATTCAACAGTTCAGATATGGAAGTCTTCATTTAACATTGGTTAACCATTTTCCCTTGATGTCAAAGGGGGAGAGTAGCTTGTTGTTTAGAGAGTAGCTTGAAGTTTTTGAAAATCTTCTACTTATCTTGATGTTATTTACAGGTTGTGGTGACCAAACACCAAAGTGGTTGCCATCAAGTCCAAAGGGGGAGGTTGGCATTATGATGCATGTGTTGTCCTTCATGGCAACTCACTTGTAATAGAACAAGTATATGATAATGTCAGATCAGAGGTGATAGAATAATGGAACAAAGATATCAGAGGTGACATAATGATGGAACAAAGATGAACCTACAGGTTAGATTAGAGGTGATAGAATGATGGAACATAATAATGGGTCAAAGGTTTATGGATTATAATCAAAAGATTGATATGGGAAATTAGGTGTTGTCCTTGACAGAAGCCTACCTGATGAGTTGTCCTTGATGACAACCTATTTGATGAATGGACTACTTGATAAAGGTATAAACATGATGTGACAGAATGCATGGCAGTTGTGTTTACATATGTGACAAAATGTAGGGCAGTTAAGAGGAATCAGTTTAGAAATGATAAAGTGATGACAACTCACATTGTAACAGGAAAATTAAGAGGTAACAGAGTAATGGCACAGAAGAACGGGATGATGGGACAAAGGATTGCATATCAAAATCAAGAAATTGAGAAAAGAGAATGTTTTAAGTTGTATACGCTATTTAACTTAGTCCAAGTCATGTATACATGTAGGTTCACAAAATAAAAGGCACATATACATATGCATGTAGTTTCATACAAGGAAAAGTGCATATGGGATGGAAAATTAAAGGTAAAGAATACCATGGGTTCCTACCATGGTATTGGCCCATAGTAATGAGCACAGCAAAGAATATTGTTCTTGTCAAAGAATACCATCGGCATAACTATGGTTTTGACCCGAGGTATTGAGAAAGGCTAAAAATATGTAAGGAGGTGAAGATCAAAGTGTAAGAGTGTGCAAGTGATGAAAATATTATGAAGAGTTAGATCAAAAGCAAATAAGCATGTGGTGGGTTTTTGATGCTTTGCTTGATCTGAAATAAGTATGCACATGAGTGTTTGATGATGCATGAGATATAATGATGGATCAGGATCATGAGACCTGAAATGACTTATCATTGTATGATCTGATAATGGATAGGCTAGATCTGAGTGCTAATGCATGTTTTATCCTTTAAATACCATGATCTGGGTGTATCTAAAGCCTTGAAAAGTTGTGAAGTTATAATTCATTATTTGCAGATCTATACGCAGGTTCACCTTAGTGAAGGTGTGTATACACGCAGATTCGACACTTCCAATAGCATATGCAGAGGAAGGGCTTGTTGGTTAGAAATGAATGATCTATCTGATCAATGTTGTTGTTTTACTGGTGTTTTTCAATGATGTCTTCATTAGATCTGAAGTTAAATTGATTGTATAAGGAGATTGATTCTCGCTGACTGATTGATTGAGTAAGAAGGATGATCTTTGTTGCTATCTCTTTAGAACTCTGTAATATGGCAGTAAATATTCAAAATGACTTTGGTTGGTATACTTTTTGGTTTAGAAGATTTATGATTCAGTATATTTAGAGGTATACACAGGTTGGGTTACATAAAGTAGCGTATACACACAAGTTGTCCTCATTGAAGTAGCGTATAGATTATGGCATATGATTTTTGAGGTTGCACTTGGTTCTAGTTTTTTCTACGGTGTTCTCATTTTAGTTCTGTGTACTGCTTACAGCGATCTAGTTGTTCCAGTTGATTGGTTTTAGAGTGAATTGTTGATTTAGTTGTATCAAAAATTAATGATTGTTTGATTCAGTTGTGTCAGAGGTTTCAGTGATTGTTTGATTCAGTTGTGTCAGAAGTTTCAATGATTGGTTGATTTAGAAAGTGATGATTGGGTTTCAATTATGTTAGATATTGATGATTGGGTTTCAGTGATTGATTGATTCAGATGTGTCAGAGATAAATGACAACGGTATAGTGATGAGTTACAGTTTGATTTTTTATATTGAGATTAATTGTTGATAATGTGTCCAGTATGAAAATTTGATGAAACATGGCCAACATATTGTGTTGATGTGTACCAGGAGTATCAGGTCTGAAAATTTATGAAACATGGTCCCTAGAGAAAGAATGAAGGTGGTAGCCTTCTGTAGGCCGACGCCTATGTACTGGTAAACATATCAGCCAATACAAGAGCTAGGTGGTTGGATCTCCCTTTTAGTAGAAGTTGGAAAACAAGTGAAGGCTGTAGCCTTCTATAGTCCAACGACTACGTACTGGTAAACATATAAGCCAGTACAAGAGCTAGGGGGTTGTAGCTCCCTTCTAGTAGAAGATGGAGAATGAGAGAAGGTTGTGTCATTTTGCAGGTGGGTGCCTACGTACTGGTATGAGTCTGCACAAGTACAATATTGTAAACAACTTTTTCTTGATATTAAAAAGAAGATAGAAATGACAACAATCTTGCATTGGGTTTCCACCTTATATCCTGGTGTTCATGTGTGTTGCTTATGTGTGATGGTTTATTTTGTTACAACACATGGTTACTATTTATCTAATGTTTAATAAAGTACTAATTCACTGGCTGAAGACAAACATATGATGGATTACATGAATCACAATTTCACTGGATATACGCTAATTGTCTTAAGAACAATCACGTACACATGCAGGTTTTGTTCAGTAAAGTCGCGTATAGAAATCTGAATATGAAATGTAAAAATTTATTGATTTGTAAATGCAGATTCACCCACCCCCTGGGTATTTTTCCAACATTCAAAGGTAGTGGTCCTATCAAATTTTCACCTACATAAATCATTTCCATGCATTAAGAGTAAGAATATAAACTAATGATATATCTTTGACAAAATACATATAAGGGAGTTAAAATCGAAGTTTTCATAGAGAATTTTTCCATAACAAAAATTAAGGAAAATATGACATCCACCACAGTTCTAATCCATGGAAACTGATATTCCATAATTTACTATGCAACTTTACTAACTTGAAGACAATAATGCAAATTTTCTAGTCAAAGAAATCAATAATTCCAACTGATTAAAATATGCCATCTAGATTCTATTTAACAATGACAAAGAAGACATCATGCTTCTACAATATAATGCACTTGACTGATTAGGTTTAATATGTAGTGTCACCAATAATATTCACATAGACTAGATTAATTTCCAAAGGATGTAAATGCAATATTTTTTTAGATACATGATGTATATATGCTCTTCATGCTAACACCATCATTGAAACATCAACTTGTAGAATTACATTTCCATTTATGAAGTTTGAGGAATCAATGTATTCAACAACACTCAACTACCACTAGTATCATTGTTAAGTTTTTAGAACATGCATACATTCCCATTATTGTATAGTATAATATTAAGCTACCAAATAATCTTTGCTACCATTATCACACTAGTTACCATTATGCATGTTTTGTTTCTAATATAAAATACTAAAACCCCTTTCCTTACAATTCCATTAAATTAGTCACTTTGTAAGGCATTACTACTATCGTGATCTAAGTTGTTTATAACATTTAAGAATTTACAGTCATGCTTATGCATGGTTAAACAAATATCCACTTATGTAGCCATTATAGTTTCTTGTATACTATCTTAATATGCATAAAATCCTGTACAAAGCTTGAATCATACAAGAATACTAATTTACCATTGGTAATTGAGTTCCCATAACAAATACTGCTAACAACTTAGAAGCCAATCAAACCCAAATTTGAACAAAGTTTTATCACCATTAAGCCAATAATATGGGAATGAACTACCACTATCCAATTGTTTACAAGTTTAGCAATAAGCTTCAACAAAACCGAATCATGCATATTCCAATAAACTTATTGTAGTATACCTTCATAGATAAATCCAATACTTTGTCAAAAAATTTGTATGCAATCTGTTAGTATTTCAATTACCAAGAATGATGCCATGCAATGTTAATTCACATAGGGATAGTGCAATAGACCAAATAGACGATGCCACCAAATTATCACAAAGTTAACCGCATTCAGAGAAATTCCATAACAAGATACCATCAATTGTTAGCCTTTACGGTCATACTAAGCATCCTTATACTTTTTTAATGAGCACTTAATATAACTTTCCATCTGATTCATTGGCTTATTGCTTATTCTTAGCATTCAAGAGGGTTTTTAATTCTTTTTAAAAACTTTATCACGCTATTAACATCATCATGGACAACCCATGCCTTCCTATACTATTTTCCTATCACATTGTTTTCATTATTGAAAAAACCATGCATTCATCCATTCTTTTCCAAAAATTGCAAACAATGCATTGTGATTCCAAGCATTTAATGCATCATTAAACATTATCATAAGAGTATGGATACAAAAGTTGGTAATCAATACTAATCTACACTATCACCATTTACTATGTGAGTATTCAGGATTGTCCATAATTTAATTATAATAAAATGAAAAAAAGTTTCTAACCATCTTATATCAAAATAAAGACTCAATGCGATAAGTACTATTATTTTTCAAAGCAATAATTAGCACCATTATGCATTTCATATTAAATGCAGTCCAATGCATACGTTGCAATGTAATTTCATTAGTATTGTACTAGAGCTTCACCCAATAACATCATACCTCTACTCCTCATTCTTACTAAACCCAAATGGTGCCAATGTTGCAACCTTGCCTCTGATACCACTTGTAACATCCCCCAATATACCTCATACAAAATACACACGATTATAATTTTTTTATAGGATTTACCAACATGTAGCATCCCTTGAATGACTTGTCACATACTCTTAATCTGATAATCTAATGATATAATCACAATCATTAAGTGAAGTAACCATCGAAATTAAATAGCAAAATTGTGTAAGGGAATAATCATTAGTATAACTTGTTATCATAATGAAATTTTCTACAACTTTGCATCACTAACATCATTCAATTAATGATTCTTATTAAAGACATGATGCATGACATGATTTCCAATGTCATGCAAGGAAACAATATCATTAATGTAACAAAATAGGAAAGCACATAAATGAACACCGATATTACCTTTGAAACCCAACAGGGAAAAACTAGCAGACATTTTTCTTTTTTTAAGAATGTTTCTTGAAGGATTTGACCCCTTACTCAATGAAAATGTGGGAGTACATCCTTTGTTCATTGTTGATATTTTTACAAAGAAACATAATCTTACATTCAAGAATTATTAACTAGATGCCCATACATTATCATGTTTCTCAAACAAATTATGCAATAATTCTCCAATATCCTTGTGGCATGGTTGTTTGACACAATACTTTATTCCTTATTACCAGTATATCTTAGTAAACCAATTTTATCGTTGTAAACTCCATTTGACGATATTTCACTCTACATGTAAAAATTGTTATATATAATGACCTCATCACCTGCAACAATTTTAATTATAATACATAGCTCGATTGCTGCAAAAGAGGTTAGTTTAAAATCTATCACTCAATTACCAGTAAATCATGTTTTCATCCCTGCAACCATTTTTGTCAGCACAACTATGACATCATGGTTACCTGAAATATCAAATTATGAAAACCAAAGGATTATGACTTTTTCATTAGAACATAATGCAAGAGAATTAGGATATCTATAGATCAAACATTTAATATCTATTAGTTATCATTTTCATGTCAAAATTACTAATAAATTTTGTGTGTTATATATATTTGCATGGAAACACTTTCTTGCGCATGCATAAATAAAATTAAAATCCATAACTCAAACTAACCTTTTTATTTATAAATGCATTATCAAATGCAAAATTATTGTATTTATCACATGGAAGACAATAATTACTATTGCAAACCCTACTATTATTATACTTAACAAATGAAAAACCACGTGAATAAATCCATAAAACCATGGTATTGATTCCTAGTTACTCTTCTTGTCCCAAACACCATGGGTATCAATTCACAAAACTATGTTTATAAACCCAAACTATGTGTATTCTTTTTATTACTTGTGTAATAACATAGGAAAAGAATATAATGTGCTGCTATCTCTAATTTCTATATTGTAACTCAAATGCATTATACAACACATACAATTACAAAAACAAGTTTATTTTATCCACGTGCATGCAACTCGAATATTCAATACAACACAAACATAAGCACAACATATAGAGGAGGCCAGGGTTGGGAGCATAGATCTAATCCATGAAGAGATCACCAATAGTACATGAAAAAACAAACCCTACAGATCTGAGTTGATGAGATCCAAAACATCAAGCACAAAATGTCTAACAGTAATGGAAATACTAAGGTCCATTTCCACAAATCTCAACATTCTAAAATAAAAGCAATATCAATTATTTTCCAAAGGGAATTTCTACAATAACATGGCATTCGTATGTACACAAAATATTCATTACATCTATTATGACCCATGTAATAAGGTATACAAGTGATACTTCATTCCGTAGGAACAATCCTTGAAATACAAGAGGACCAACAACATATAGCTTCTAGCAAATGCACAATGTGCCACGATGTATAGACCACTGCAAAAACCACAGATATCTCCACACAAAAAATCAAAATCTCACTATGGTTAAGTCATATAAATGGAGGGCACAATCCTATTATTCCATGCTTGATCCGAACGAACGTGGTATTAATCGGTAAGGGTGAGGAGTCACTTGTAGTCATTGCGACCATGTGCCAACAATGAATGAACATAGGTCGTCAATCTTTTCAACCTCCTCCAAAGTGAATGCACCTACCCTCTTCCTTATTTATTTTTTGGGATGAGGTTTATTGCTACCTTGTCGACGTTCTCTCCCAAGGTCACTACCCTCTTAGGTATTTGTGACAAGTTTCTTTTATATATTTCTTTACAACATTTTTGGCCTGAGAATTATCCCATGGCTCCTCGGGCCAATGATTTATTTTCTTTCTTAACATTCTTCGCTGCAGACTATTTATTGATTTTACTTTCTTGAAATTCTTGGCCGCAAAATATTTCTGGATGCAGCCAACTGAATGAAAACTAACAATTTTCAGAGCACATCAAAGTTAATAATATTTTCCATCTTATTAAAATCATAAAATCCCAATGTTTTCAAAATTAATATGCATGTTCTAAGGATTAATAAATACTATCTTGATCATGTTGAAAGAGATTATATTTAATTTTTTGAATGCATAATAATCTCTACGAGTGGCAATATAACTCAACGACTAATTGCTTCACAACCCAGGTTGAAATAAGTATATTCAATTACAAAAATTCTAAAATTGACATTGTCAACACCTCTTTGTTATTCTTTTGATAATTTCTGAACCAAAAATACCTAACCTACAAAATTAAAATTTATTTTTCTGGACATTGAACAAATCCACGGTCATGTAGAAAATGGCTCCCTCAACATGAGCCCCTAATACCCCCATTATATAGTGACCTCGATGGATGCAAAAATGGGCTTGTCTGAATATAAATATTACTAAATTTAGCATCATATGAACTCGAGGTGTATTGTTTCAGTTGTCCTAGCAAAAGGTAGGGCATCCTACATCCTTCTTCTATAGGAAAATCACCACCATTGGCTGCCCCAAAATCTTTTGATCTCATATAGCAAGTTACCCTTCGTCATTCACTTGAGTTTCTTTTCGGCGTTGTGCTTAGACTACTTGGTCCATTTCCACCTCAACTTAATTCATCCTCAACATTCTACCTTGAATGAAGTTAGCTCCAGAGAGATATTATAGATAATTTTAGTATTTCAATATTTATATTATCGTGTTGACCAAAACAATTTTCCAATACAAAATATACCTATTCTTGTTTAAACGGTGTGAAAGAAAAAAAATATTATCATTTTATCTTTTATATTAAATTTAAAAAATAATATATAATATAAAAAATAATTAATATATTACATCTACCAACATAATATTAATTAATTTTACTTAAAAAAATATTTAAAAAAAAATAAATTAACTTAATTATGTTCTATCACATTCACTATTTAAAAAAACCGAGAACATAATCTATATTGTAGCCTAGCGCTTGATGATGAACAATATTAATTTTTTCATAACTCCTTTGACTATAAAGAACTTTAAACATCCATACTTAATAATGCCTTTGATTTCAACAAACTGTTTTGAGAGTGTTCCCATCAGTGGAAGGGTTTACATACATACATATAATTTTCGAATTATTAATCAATTTTAGAATTCTTAGCTCAATAACATTGTTTAGTAATTTTTGTCAATAATTACATAATTTATAATATTTAACTTTGAAAAATACATATTTTTAAACATAGTTGGACTATTAATTTATAGATATAATTGTATCTTTTGCACAATATAATGTCACATAAATATTTTTGAGCTCAGTTGGTTGAATCATCACCGTTAAAACATTTATGCTATTGAGAGGTCATGGGTTCAATTCTCTCCACATTCTTGAGGTCCATGGTTGAACTAACATGAAGTGATATTGTTGGGTAGATCTTCCTAGTACAATTATTTAGTGGATGTAGCAATCACCCTATGAACCACAAAGAACAAAATAATGTCATGTGAATAAATTCCTCACATATTTTATTCTATAATTGATGCAAATGATTGCAATATTGATGCATTTTTCGCAGTAGGCATCCTTATTTCAACTCAAGGTGGATGGAGGTTTGTTGAAATTTTTATTTATTTAAATTAATGGAAGCGATTAGGTTTTAAAGGAATATGCTTCATCAGATACGGCAATGGAGGGTTGTGAGGGCCCGCAACTTTAGTTGATTTGTGAAAGAAGTATTTATAATATGTGGGGAAGCTCATGTCTCCTCGGAAAGATTGGATTTTTGAAAATATAAGGAAAAATAGATGTCTTTCATGCTTTGTACAAGTTTCGCTTGGAGACACCCCTATGGTAGAGCCAAGCACCTTCACGTCAACTATTTTCTTTGATATTTATTATAAAACACTATTTTATCGATGACTCCATTGTTGGAGTCGAAGTAATTGAAATTTTAAGGATACAATTTGTGGTGAAGGATCCTATTGGTGCCATCACATTGTTCAGGGAATCTATTAATGTCAAATACCATGTTGATAGTGCATTGAAAGATATGACACGTCGTGATGAACTAGCAGAACTGGCCATTGGAATGTAAAATTTATCCACCACTCATGTGGAATCATGTAATGCCTTTCATCTCAGGGTATTGGATAAAACCTTTTAAGAACAAGTTCAAAATGCTCATCCAAGTTTATAAGGTGTGGCTTAGCCTGATAATTATCACCATTTAAGGAAAAAATCCATTCATCGTTGAGAAATATTGTTTTAGTTACGATGACATAGTTTATATGGTGTGTATCATAAACCATATTTTTTTAAATTTACATGATTTTCTCTTTTTTTTTTTTTAATTATTTGTTATTTAAATATTAGAAAAACAATTAAAATAATGTATATTAACTAAACAAGTTAATTTAAATAATTTTGTGAAAATATTAAATTTGTTTGTATAGAAAAACATACATTACAAGTTTAATCATGAAAAATATAATTCTAATTATTATTTTTTTATAAAATAATAATTTACTGTTAGGATATTCCGATACATAGGAAATAGTTAAGTATAACTTGGTCTAGTGTAGAGTTAGGTAAAGTGTGTTTCTTTACTATGTACATTTGTAACTTACAATCTGACGGTCACGATATGTTCTAGACATGAAATGATCCGATGGTTCATTCTCTCCTCGGTATTACTGACACTTGATCCATGGCTTAACACCCGATTGGTCCGTGATCTCTATTTAAAGAGCATGGAGGGTCATTTGTAGGGTGACCGTTCATGAGAGAATATTATGTAAATTTTCTTTCTTTTATTAATAAATTGTCTGAAGTGGTCGCGTTGGCTCAGGCCATGGACTGTTTCCCTCTTTGAGGGTTTTAACCACGTCAAGGATATTGGTGTATTGATCTGTGATCTGTTTGTGAACGATGTCGTGTTCTATCTAAGGAACTTACCTTGTAAATTCCTACATGGTATCAGAGCTATTTGAGGGCCGTATCCGTTGGTGATCCAAATTGGAAGCCAGTACAACTGCATCCGATTGTCGTTTCCTAGATCTACTGTTTCTGACCACTTCCAGGCTTAGAGGACTACTCTGTTGTGTTAGGAGCATTTGTTCCAGTGAGGAACCCCTTTCTTTTCATGCAAAAAGGTTCTCGGTAGCCCTAGCTACGTCATTTTTAAGATCTGGAGGTATACAGTCTTTATTTGCAATTTTAACTATTTGTCTCTTTGTTTATTTTAGTTTATTTATCTCTCTATTTTTTATTATCAGATCTATACCTTTCATTTCTATGTATGCTCTTTGCCCCGCAACTCTATGTGATCTAGGCAAATCAAAAGCAGAAAGGAAGGATTTTTCTCATGCATATGTTCTTTTCTGCCGCACCTTAGTGTGATCATGGAAAATCAGAAACATTGAGGAAAATATTTAGTTTCTGGTAAAAACTAACTTCAAGCTACAAGGTTTGGTTTTTTTTCATGTCCATGTTGGGTTGTGTGGTTTTTTGTTTTGCAGGCAAAAAGGGTTTTTTCAAGTAAGAATGCACCCCAAACCTTCAGTGACTAAAAAAAAAAACCTTCCTCTTTTCTAAAAATTACTAACCTTTTAAACTAGCTCACTTGGTCCAAAGTTGCTTTATGAGAATAGAGGTCTTCAGTTCAAGTCTTTCTTTTTGTTGAGTTACTTTTTCAAGAAACACATGCAACTTATGTTTTAAAGTTACCTTATGTAAAAATGTTCTCATCTATTATAAAAAGTGAGTCACTTATAATTCTAAAGTCTCTTTATCTTTTATTTAAGTTACAATTTAGTGAGTAGCTCATAAAGTACCATTGTAAAAGTGACTTTCACTTATTTATAAAAGTGGGTCACAAAAAATATTTTTTTTAAGTGAGCTAATTAGATTAAGTTTGGAAGGGGGTTGGGGGGGGGAATTTTTTTTTAAATATAACATTATCATTCACTTCCGCACATTCACGCACTTCGTCTGCATCTTCAAAAACTTTATTCAAAAGGCCATAACTTCTTCATCTGGAAGCCGTTTTCAAAGCCATTTTTTTTAATCAGCCTAATTTTCGAGATCTCTCCATTGGAACACTTAGTTTCAGAATCTACAACTTCAGTTTCTATTAAAATGGAATGTCCATTCCAAGTTATTCTTGATAGCACCAACTACTTCCAATGGCGGTCCTACATTGTGGATTTACTTAGAAGTAAAGGTCTTTATAGAATAGCCTCAGGCCAAGAAACTAAACCTAAAGATGAAGATAAGATAGTCAAATGTGAAAATAGGAAATATCAAGAATGTGGATTGATAGGGATGTCTATTTCTCCAGACCTTAGATTCCATATCGTAGAACTTGATACCCCTAATGAAGCAATGAAACAACTCACTAAAGTTTTTGGAATTAAAAATGAAATTAGAGCCCATTAACTCGAAAACGAATTGCTTACTTTGGACCCCAATAATTTTTCTTCCATTGAAGATTTTTTGTCTAAGTTCAAGACCCTTAGACTTCTCTTGGAAGGTGTTAAGGTTAAGAAAGAAGATGGTAGCCTTATCTATTCCATTCTTACTAAGTTGGAATTAGCCTACTCTGTGTTTGTTTCCACCTTCCATTCTACTAGAGAAGCCTTTATTTCTCAAGGACAAGACTACAAGTTCCCCTCTTTTGATGCCTTTTGCGATTCTTTAATACGAGAACAAGAAAAACTCTTACATCTTGGTCTTCTTAATTTTGGAAACTCTTCTAAGAAAGCCTTAGCCACCCAACACCAACCAAATTCAAAGAATCCTAAGAAGTAGTATCCTAAAAATAATGGTCCTAAACCAAACAAGGGTCCTAAGTAATTTCAAACTCAAAATGAAAAATCATTTCAACAAAATTATAAGGAAAATGAAAACAAAGGGAAGAAGACTAATATACATTGCCACTTTTGTAATAGAGATGGCCACTTAGTATCCAAATGCTTTAAGAAGATGGAAACCTTGAAAGCAACAATAAAGAAGCATAACATCCATTTGGATCATTCTTCAACTTCAACTTCATCTTCAGGAATAACACTTTCTACATGTGGTTGTAAAGCATCTCGGTCTGGTTATGCACTTAATGTATCTTCTTCTTCTCATTCTCATGAGTGGCTCGTTTATTCTGGAGCTTCTTATCACATGGCCAAAAACAATGCCATGATTTCTTCTTAAATTATTGTAGCACCAAAAATATATATGTTGGTGATGATGTTGGATTGTGTTATATTCTTTCCATGACTAGCCCCTTGAGGATTTTTTTTTTTTGGACCTTATATTAGGTTGGGTGGACCTACCTATGGTTTTGTGCATGGTTTTAGCACATGGTTTTGGGTGTGATGGTTTTCAGTCCATGGTATTGGACGCTTCGGCATGTATAAATATGTATTGTAACATTGAAAAGAAAATAATGAAAAATCAAGTTGGTAGTTCCGGTTTTGGGATCCGGGGGAAAATCTTTGTGTATATGTGTTTTATGTGTTATGCTCTCAGATTGTGTATTTTTTGTGTTTTAAGAATTTGTATGTAGATAATTTCAGTACGAGGTTAAAACCTACACTTGGTATCAGAGTTGTTTTAGCTTTAAGGGGACGCCTTTGTTGCTGAGGGGTTTCGCTTGGACTTGTGGTAGACCCTGTTCAGTGGGAGATTTGTGGGATCAATTCTGGTGGTGAAAGAAGATGGCGAGCAGTGGAAATATAGAGATCGAGAAATTTAATGGTTAGAGTTTTGAGTTATGGAAACTCAAGATGGAGGATCTGTTGGTATATAAAGATCAGTGGATAATGGTAGATTTGGGTACTAAACCAATGGGAGTGTCCGATGAAGAATGGGAGAAGTTGGATCGGAAGGGAAAGAGCACAATCCGATTGTGTGTCTCGGACTCATTATTGCTAAATGTATCAGGGGAAGCTACGGTGAAGGATTTGTGGGACAAGTTAGGGACTTTGTAGTAATCTAAGTCTCTGATGAATAAGTTGTTCCTACAGAAAAAGTTGTATAACCTGAGGATGAAAGATGGAGACTTAGTGATAGAGCATATGAATGCATTTAATATTGTGGTAAGTCAATTATTATCTGTTGATATTAAAATTTCAGATGAAGATAAGTGTATGAGTTTGTTGTGTTCTCTACCAGATTCATGGGATAGTTTGGTTATTGCAATAGGTAACAATGCAACTGCCTTGCAGTTTGATGAAATAGTTTCATCCTTGTTGATGGAGGAGATGAGATGGAAAAATATGGAGAGCCAGAATGGTGATGCCTTGTCTGTATGAGGACGGTCCCAGAATATAAACAAAATTAATTCATTAAGTGGGAGATCTAAATCTCCAGGAAAACTTGTAAAGGTGGTGTGATGGAAATGCGGAAAGGAAGGGCACTACAAAAGGGACTGTAAATCTAAAGCTCCTGATAAAGGAAAGGGATCTGATGATGCTCCTTCTGCAGAGGCAAAAACCACCTTAGATGAAGGTGGGGATGTGTACTTGGCTTCTTCAAGTACACATGTAGATCATGAGGCATGGTTGATTGACTCAGGTGCATCTTTCACTTCACTCCCCATAGAGAGTGGTTCTGCGAGTATGAGAAATACGATGGTGGTGATGTCTTCTTAAGAGATGATAGGAAGGCTAGAATCATTGGTCGTGGAAAAGTAAAGTTGAAGTTGCAAGTTGGAAGGATTAGAACACTTCCAGGCGTTCTACATATTCCTGCATTAGCCAGAAATCTGATTTCTGTAAGCATGATGGATGATGCAGGTGTAAAAACAATGTTCGAGAAAGATACCTGCAAGATGGTTCGGGGAGCACTAGTATTGATGCGGGGAGTTCGGATTGGAACTCTGTACAAGCTACAAGGTAGCATTGTTATTGATGGGTGCAACAATTCTGTGGTTCCTGAAAGTGGAGCAGAGAATTTAGTGGTCTCTGGAGAAAAGACCATGTTGTGGCATCAAAGGCTTGTACATATTGGAGAGAAGAGCCTTCAAATACTTCATGGTAAAGGTATGGTAGAAGGTATGATTAATAGCTCTCTGGATTTTGATTTCTGTAAAAATCATATATATGGGAAGCAGAATCGGGTGAGTTTCCCCTCCGGGGGTAAGAGGGCGAAATAGATATTAGAGTTTGTGCACAGTGATGTGTTTGGACATGTGAGGGTTCCATCACTTGGTAAGTCTGTGTACTATGTATCATTTATAGATGACTTCTCAAAGAATACATGGATATATTTCCTCAAGAAGAAATATGAAGTCTTTGATAGGTTTAAAGAATTTAAGGCTCTCGTGGAAAACCAGATAGAGAAGAAGATAAAGGTACTGAGGACAGATAATGGTGGAGAGTTTTGCAGCAAGGAATTTGAAGAATTCTGTAAGTGTGGTATAGCACAATAGAAGACTACTCCATACACACCTGAGAAAAATGGAGTTGCAGAAAGAATGAACAAGACGTTGATGGAAAGGGCAAGAAGCATGCTTAGTGATGCCAGGTTAGGACATGAATTATGGGCAGAGACAATGGAGACAACATGTTACCTGGTCAAAAGATCACCTTCATCAGTGTTGGAGGATAATACTTGATAAAAAGTATGGACGGGTAAGAAACTCTCTCTTTCACATCTAAGGGTCTCTAGATGTGATGCATATGTACATGTTCCAAAGGAGAAAAGAACAAAGTTGGATAGTAAATCTTAAAAGTGCATATTTATTGGGTATGAGGATGGTTTAAAGGGTTATAAGCTTTGGAACCTAGTAATAAGGAAGGTTGTGTACAGCTGAGATATTGTGTTCAAAAATATGAAAAATGTTATTAAACATTAAGTCCCATCAAAGGAACCTAAGAAGATAGAGTTTGAGCTAAAGGAGGAAGAATCAGAATCTATAACAGAAGAGGAATCAGAGGATGAAGAGCCACAAACTCTGGTTGTGAGAAGATCAGTTCGAGAAAGAAGACAGCTAGAAAGGTATAGTCCGTCTGTTTTTTTTTCAAAATTTTCTTTATCTATTACTGATGATGATCTCAGAACTATGGAGGAAGCAGTAGATTCAGAGGAAGGAAAACTTTGGAAAGAGGCCATGGTTGATGAAATGGCATCTTTGCACAAAAATGAAGCTTGGGATCTGGTGGAGTTTCCAGCTAGAAGGAAACCCATTGGTAGCAAATGGGTGTTCATGAAGAAGACGAATGCAAAAGGAAAGGTGGAGAAATACAAAGCTCAATTGGTAGCAAAAGGTTATTCCCAGGTGCTGGAAATTGATTTTGGTTATATTTTTTCTCCTGTTGCCAACGTAGCTTCTATTATATTACTTTTATCTATTACTGCTACTTTTGATTTTGAGGTAGAACAAATGGATGTGAAGACATTTTTTCTTCACGGGGATTTGGAAGAGGAGATATACATGAAGCAACCTGAAGGCTTTGTGGTGAAGGGTAAGAAAGAACTGGTATGCAAGTTAAAGAAGTATCTGTATGGGCTAAAATAGTCACCAAGGATGTGGTATCATAAATTTGATACATTTATATGGGGACTTGCTTCCCCAGAAGCAAAGTAGATCATTGTGTGTATTTTAAATTAATTGGTGACGGTGTTATTTATCTAGTCTTGTATGTGTATGATATGTTGTTAGTTGGAAATGAAAAAGAAATTATCCAGGATTTGAAGACCCAATTGTACTCCAAATTTGACATGAAAGATCTTGGTGCTGCAAACTATATTTTGGGCATGGAAATTAAAAGAGATCGGGAAAAGAGGAATCTCTGGTTAAACCAGAGGAAGTATGTTAAGACAATACTGCAGAGGTTTAATCTGCAGGATAGTAAACTGGTGAAGGTTCCTATTCCTATAGGTGTGAAGTTATCTGCTGAATAGTGTCCCAAGACACAAGAAGAGGAACATGACATGTCCCGTGTTCCATATGCAAGTGCACTCGATAGTCTGATGTATGAAATGGTCTATACTAGACCAAAAATTGCACATGCAGTGGGAGTATTGAGCAGGTTTATGTCAAAACCAGGGAAGGCGACTCCAGTGCTCCTTCCCAGTCGCCATAAATTTTAATGTCTTTCGGGGTCATAATAAAATATTTCACGCCATTATTTCGAAATGTAAAATTTTACCCTTGAAAAAAAAAGTGTTATCGCAGCGTCAACACTTTTCGTTTTGAGGGTGTTTTTTGGACAATTTTTGCACAAAAAATTGGTTTTCACCGCCATTTTTAAAACATTTTGAAAGTTTACCCTAGAAAAAAAAAGGTGTTATTCTGGCATCAACACTTTTCGTTTTTAGCACTGTTTTTGATGTTTTTATGGGGTTTTTTGGCCAGAGTTCCCATTTTGAGTTTATAGTTCCCATTTCAAAGTTTACATTGTTCTTTGTTGAACAATTGAAGAAATCTAATAGAAGAAGAATAATTTGGATTTTCCCCCTTGAGGGGTTTTGCCTTGGTCATTGGACCAAAATCTCAGTGTCTCATATTTTTGCTTGGTTGTCTTCATACGATCCTTAAGTTTATTTTCTATCTACAATTGTTGATCTGAAAAGTTTTGAAGAAGAAATCTACATTCTAAGTAATTGTAACATCATAGAACATTCAGTTTTTTGTAAAACACATTCATTTTTTCGAAAAATACACTCAATTTTCTACAAAGTACATTCAACTTTTTGCAAAATACATTTAGTTCCATTCAGTTTTCTACAAAGCACATTCAATTTTATGCAAAGTACATTTATTTTCTTGCATAGAAATTTCAAGTTTTTCAAAGAATTTTTAAATTTATGAATAAAACTTTCATGTTTTAACATGGTATTGGAGCCTCGGTGAAGACAAGTCCAAGGAGATGAGAGATCACCTAAAGAAACCCCACTTTTTGCTAGAGTTTTTTTTTTTTGGTATCAAAATGACTTTGTGCTACTTCAATGTAGATGGGAATTTGAACAATTCTTTAGACCTTTTTCCATGGAAAGCAAGGCTAGATATCGCTCTTCAATAACACAAAGGTTTGGAGTATGTTGAAGACACAGTATCTGATCCACCAGAGAATTCAAGTGTTGTTGTTAAATCTAAACATAAAAAGGGTGAAATCAAAGCTGGAAAAATTATCCTTGATTCTCTTAGTGATAGTCTCATTCTAGTATCAAGAAATGTAAAGAAATGTATGACAAACTAGTTGACATGTTTGCAATTAGTAACCTGAATCCGATTATTGCCTTGAAGAAGCAGCTAAAGGACATCAATATGAGATAAGAAATTCGGTTCAAGCATACTTCTTGAGAATAACCAAAATTAGGAATCAACTATCAACGTATGGTGAAGTTGTACCCAACAAAGAAATGGTGGTTATTGCGTTTAGAGGCCTTTCTCCCATTTGAGAGAATTTTATCACCACCATCAACAATATCAACATTATTCCCACATTTGATGAGCTCTTAGAAAAGGGTATCCAAGACGAGGCCAGAATGATCTCTAGAGTGAGAATTTCACATCATAAAGAAGGAGAGCTTACTATATTTTTAGCCTATGACAAGAGAAAGAAAGGTAATAAAAATAAATTTTATTTCAAATCAAATCAAGGGAATATAGACATGTCAAAAGTTAGGTGCCTTAACTATCAAGAGCATGGTCACTTTGCTAGTGATTGTAAATAAAGAAGAAGAGAACCTAGATTCAAAAACAAATCTGATTATAGAAAAGAAGCTTCTAAAAATCAAAGAAAAAAGCATCTTAAGAAGGCAAGAAATCCATGGCATATAAATAATGCAGTGGAAACTCAATCATAATGCTTTTTTGTTTATGCTCTTTCTAGTTTTCCTTCTGCAGATTCATTTGATAGCTGGTTAATTAATAGTGGTGCTTCCAAACATTTTACTGGTTACAAAGAAAGACTCTCTAATCTAGTTGAGAGGGATACTAATTTAAATGTTATCCTTGGAGATAATTATACTCACCATGTTAAAAGTTATGGTTCAATTTCATTTCAGTTAGATGATGGCAAATCTACTTTTCTGCAAGAAATTTGTATGTACCTAGTTTGAAAAAGAATCTTGTATCCATATCTTCTCTAGAAGAGAAAGCAATGAAATTTACTTTTATTAATGGAAAAGTTCTAACCTAGCCTTTGAACTAAAGTATGAGGGAGTCCTTCACTCTTGGATCAAGATGTGAAGTGATTTACAAAGTTAAAGGTAAACTCATTCATGCACTAATCCATGATACCAATCTTCAGTATGAGCTATGGCACAAAATATTTGCTCACCTACACTATAAAGCCTTACCTCATGTAAGAAAGATGACTTATGGAATGCCTAAGATCAAAATGGATCATAAGGATTTTTCCAAGGATGTGCAAGTGGAAAACATATAAAGGGACCATTCCCTTCAATCAGAATAAAAGCTAGTTAGGTACTTCAACTCATACATTCTGATTTATGTGGAACTATGCATGTTACTTCTCTTGGTGGCTACTTGTATTTCATAATATTTGTTTATGATTTTTCTTACAAGACATTGATATTATTTTTGAAAAATAAAGAGGAATAATTTGACACGTTCAGGTATTTCAAGGCTCTGATTGAAAATCAAATTGGAAATTTGATCAAATCTTTTAGATATGATAATGGGGGAGAGTTCACCTCCAACAATTTTAATGATATTTGCAAAGAAGCCGGAATAAAGAAAGAAAACAATGTGTCGTACAATCCACAACAGAATGGTGTGGCTAAGAGGAAGAATATAATGATTATGGAAGCAGTCAGAGCCATGTTTCATGATAAAAATTTACTAAAGTTTTTGTGGGCATACACTGCAAATACTTGTTGTTTATGTGCAAAAAAGAAAAAATCCTCATCATGCCTTAGACAATAAAACTCCTGAAGAATTTTTCACTGGTAAAAGGCTCGAGGTGAGTCATTTGAGAATATTTTGTTGTCCTATGTACTTCCATGTGCCAAAATATAAAAGGAAAAAAATGGAAGCTTCATGTAAGAAATGTACATTTGTTGGTTATTGTGATAATTCAAAATCTTATATAATTTATGTACCTAGTCAAAGAACTATAGAGTTTAGTAGAGATGTAACATTTGATGAAGATTCAACTCTTAGAAAATCAAGAGACTCCCTTCTCCTACCATTGTTGAAAGAAAAGTTTTTAATGAAAAAGGGCCTACACCTTAGTCTAAACCAAAATGATCAGAATCTGGATTAGGGGCAAAAATTTGCTCAAAAATCAAAGTGCTCAGAATTTCTCAAAAACTAAATGACCGTGTCCATCTCAGTGATATGATTCCAACGCAACTTGTTTCACTCAAAACGGAGTTTGTATGAGAAAGATAGAGCCTGCTATCCATTTTGTCAAACAAGCAAATTTTGGGTACAGGCTGATTGGGATGCTGACTCGGCATCCGTACAACCCAGTCAGAAAAAAGAATATTCCAAGGAATATTCCCAAAATATTCCCACAGGTGGCTCAATCAAGATTTGAAAAATGTCGACATATTATTGGTCTAGAGCATTTTGGGTGGACCAATGAGAGACTCACACGTGGCAAGACTGAAGGCCGCCACGTGCCCTCTCAAAGGTCATGTAAAAGTTTATTTGCAGGTTGACGGAGTTCAACCCGCGACCTCGCTCACACAAGCCCCATGCTACACTGCTATGCCACACCTTATGACTTAACCACTAAGGGCTTGAAGTTGTATTTAAATGTTAATGCTGACAAGTTTGGGAGGTGTGCGCTAATCTTAACCGCTAGCATGTGAATGCACTAACATTAACAGCTAGCAGTTACGTAACTATCAAGGGAGCCTAACCATCGTGGTAACTACTAGCATGTGAACGCTCCAACATTAAGTGTGAGTTTAATGCGCTAAATGTAGATTAGCATTAATTAACCCATGTTTATCCCTTAATTAACTGCAGATTAAGTTGGTGGTAGTTTTGGCGGGTCTGAAAAATCCGGCACTACTCCAAATTTGGTGGAGCTTTCCTAGGGAAAACTGAAGAGACCATAACTTCTTCAATTTTCAACCAATTTTGGCTCAAAAAGAGCCATTCCTAGATGATTTGGATGCTCTTAACACAATGGAATAGTTTGAAAAGGCAGAAATTCACTTCTGTATGTGATTTTTCTACGTTGAAGTTTAAGGAAGCGTAGGGCCACTAGTAGAGGAGGTCAAGCCTAGATCAGCTGAAGTCCAATTGTAGAGCCTGGACAATAATTTTTGGGGTTTTTGGGTATTATGAATCCAATGGAGTAGGTTTCAAAGCCATTGGAGCACTACAAGTGCATGTAATCAGAGAATTGACCATTAATCCAAAGAGGACCTAACCATTGAAGCAGGTCCAAGGAGATGTAGCCCAGGGGGGGTGAAATCCTTTATCAAATTTGTGTTATGAGTTTGTTGTCTTTTACTTCTGTGCAATTTACTTGTTGAATATGTGTTTTAGAAAACTAATTAATCTCATAAAATTCTCATAAAAGACACTCAACACTTGACACATAATCCTTCACATTTTGGTTAAATCGAGACGATCATAAACACATCTTTTAATACTAATGAGGGAGATTGCATAGAATTAACAAGTTTTCCCAACATTCAGATCAAGTTGGTATCAGAGCACTGTTAGCTCATTTTAACCCTGAGATGGTTTGCCAAGGTTAGTTAGAAAATTAGCTATTGGTTTTGCATTTGTGTAAAGATAATTTAACTGTGTGCAAGTTTATGTGTGTAACCTGAAGAAGGGAGATGGTCTGAGATGCTTCTTTATTGAGAAACTTTTTGAAGCTTTGTGAAGATTTTTGATGCATTACAAGTGTGATGGCAACTTCAACAAGTGATGTTTCTAATCCATCTTCCTTAGAAATACTCTTTGATTTAGAGATGTTACAAGAGCTTATCATCATGAGAGATATGGTGCAAGAGATCAATGAAGATAGGAAGGAGAACACTATACTTCAAGAGGAGTTGATGGCCATGAAGGAGGAGAAGTAAGAGCTTCTTGAAAAGAGGCATGAGATGAAGATTCAACTCCATGATGTCAAGGAAACCTAGCTAAGTATGTGCATGAAAATGAGGTATGAAATTCAAGTTTATCTTCAATTTCCTCTCAAAATTAATGTTTTGGTGCTTTTGAAAGACACACTAAAGGAATATGGTCCAAATTATTAATGAAGATGGGATATGAAGGTAAAGGGTTAGGTAAATATGCACAAGGCATAGCTGAGCCAATTGTTCTTTAGGAAAGGCCTAGGTATTTGGGTGTTGGTTATGGACAACATGATGGAGAATACTCCAAAGCCAAGGAGGCACATAAAGGTGGTCCAAGAAGGACCTTCATTACATGTTCATTACCTCAAGCTTTTGAAGTTTGTGTTCACGAGGAATGCAAAAGTTTTATACCCACTTTGCGTGAAGATTCTTATAAGCATGCAACTAGTGGAAATGGAAAACAAGAGGATGTTGAAATCTCTAAGGTCATTGAAACCATTGTTGGTATTCCAAAGAGAGCCACTACCTAATCAAATTAACCTCCTCAAGAAGATGACAAAGGTGAATGTGCAAGGTGTAAATCTGCCTTTAATCAAGTTTCTTTTGATTATGATAAACATGGTAAATCTTCACATAATATTTGGAGAAAATTTACATGTTCCTTTTGTGGTTTGAATAACCATACTATTTAGAGGTGTTGGAAGAGGATAGCGATACAAAAGAAACTTTAAAACAAAAGATATAGAAAGCCAAATGTCCATTGGATAATGGAAACCATCTTGAAAATAAGATGCAATTATTTTTCACTCATTGCCATAAGCAGGGTCATCTTGTAGACAAGTGTTAGACTTTGCATCCAACAAGTCATCCATGACATTTGAAGAAGGTGGAGAGAGATTTTAGCAAGAATGGAAAAGAGGATTCCATAATTGATGTGGGTCAAGATGATACACATGATGAAGTGTGATTGAAAGAAGCACCATTGAAATGGTTTGGAAAGAGATGGTTAGATTTCTTAACCAATTAAGGCCTTGCATTTCTTTTGATAATTGATGCAAATCTTGCCTTATTGATGAATTTCCTTGTTATTTGGATTCATTTCTTTTCTTGAAAGTATGCTGCATATTTAATGAAGCAAGATGTTGGAAAAGTAGAGTTATGTTGACTCACTTAGATGCAGCAAATATGGAAATTTGCAACTACAACTTTGCATGCATGTTGCATTCTTGAACTTGCATGTTTATGCTAGGAAGGTGTTCGAAAGTGGAGCATGTTGACTCACTTTATTGCAACAAATTTGGTCATTTCAGCACTTTAAGTACTCGTACATACCAATGGGATTCTTGTACTTCTGATTGTACTTATGAGAGAGTTGAGAATTGTTATACATGCACTTGTATGTGTGAACAGTGAAATTTTTAATGGTTTCATTGTACTTGAACATGCATGAGTGATTGACTTGTGTTGGTTGATTGCTTTGTTAACATGTATGTTGTCAACTTGAGAATGTTGATCATTTGCATATGCATGAGTGTCGGCTTGTGTGGTCGATTGATTGTTACATGTATGTTATATCGACTTGGAAGAGTTGATTTTGTTTCCAAATATGAAAGGGAGATATGACAAATTGTTCCATGAGAATGTGGAATTCTTGTTGTAAATCATCAAGTTTTTGTGCATGCTTTTGCTTGACTTGAA
This sequence comes from Pinus taeda, assembly GCA_000404065.3. Classification (NCBI taxonomy): domain Eukaryota; kingdom Viridiplantae; phylum Streptophyta; class Pinopsida; order Pinales; family Pinaceae; genus Pinus; species Pinus taeda. Next base: position 39,994 of record APFE031686769.1, read on the forward strand.
GGTCATTTGTTTGAAGAAGCATGTTTTATCGACTTGTGTTCAGTCAATGGTTTATACACCAATATGCAAGAGTACATGGCGATATTCACATGATGTGACATTTGTTTCTTTGAAGAAGCAAAAGGAAGAGGTCGTCAAGTTATATTCTTGCATGAGTGTTTTTCAAGGTTAATGGTGTTTCTTGTGACAAGATGTCACAAGATTTTGGAAGGACCATGCTTGAGCAAGAGGCTCATGATTAGCCTTCATTCTCAAATCATGACATGAGAAACATATTAATACTAGATGATGATGGAATCAAGAAGTGAAAGTGGACAAAAATGAAAAGAAAAATTGCAGCCATTGTAAAACATCAAATGGTCTACAATGTGATTTGATGTGTTGATGCTAAGAAGCGAAAGAGATGGCGAATGCATTCTTCCAGATTTGGAATTTGAAATAATGGAGGTAAAATAATGGTAGTTTCTTTTCTTGTTATTACTGATATTGTAACTCATTACTGTAGTTCACTCAGATGGGATCAACTTGGAAAAGTGGTTTCCAAGGAGAAGCTTGCATCGAATGCATGTGTTGCAAAGGAGGAACATGATTCTCAGTGGGAAGACCATCAGTCAGCTTTCCAAGCACTGAGAGATTGTTTTGGTATAGTAGGGTGTTTAATCAACAAGCAACTAACAAGCATTGGATTGGGTCAACAAAAAAAGGAGAACATTGGTTGAAGTGCCAAGCCATTTGCAAGGCAAGGCATGTCAGTGAACCCAAGTGGTTTTCATGGAGATTTTTCTAAGTAGAATCAATTAATAGAACTTGGAAAGGAGAAGAGTATTCATCTCTTATCAGATAACCAACTTTTGTGGGTCCAAAATCTTGTCAGTGGGAAGGAGTGATCGGAATCTATATTAGGGGAAAAAGTTTGCTCAAAAATAAAAGTGCTTGGAATCACTCAAAAAATGAACGACCATGCCTATCTCAATGACACGATCCTTATGCAATTCATTTCACTCAAAACGGAGTTCGTATGAGAAAGATAAAGCCTGTTGTCCATTTTGTCAAAGATGTAAATTTTGGGTACAAGCTGACTGGGATGCTGACTAGGCATCTGTATAGCCTAGTCAGCAAAATATAATATTCCAAGGAATATTCCCAAAATATTCCCACAGGTGGCTCAATCAGGATTTGAAAAATGTCGACATATTATTGGTCTAGAGAATTTTCGGTGGACTAATCAGAGGCTGACATGTCGCAAGCCCGGAGGCTACCATGTGCCCTCTCAAAGGTCAGGTAAAATTTTATTTGCAAGTCGGCGGAGTTGAACCCGCGACCTCATCCTCACAAGCCCCATAGCCCACCACTATGCCACACCTTATGACTTAACCACTAAGGGCTTGAAGATTTATTTAAATGTTAAAACCGATAAGTTTGTGAGGTGGGCGCTAACCTTAATTGACAACATGTGAATGCGCTAACATTAACCGCTAGAAGTTATGTAACCATCAGGGGAGCCTAACTGATAGGGTAACTGCCATCATGTGAATGCACTAACATTAACCGCTAGCAGTTATGTAACCATCAGGTGAGCCTAACCGCCGAGGTAATTGCCAACATGTGAATGCTCCAACATTAACTGTGAGTTTAACGTGCTAAGTGCAGATTAGAATTAATTAACCCATGTTTATCCCTTAATTAACTATGGATTAAGTTGGAGGTAGTTTTTTCGGGTCCAAAAAATCCGCCACTACTCCAAATTTGGTAGGGTTAACTAGAGTTTCTCCAGATTTGGTGGAGTTTTCCTAGAGAAAATTGAAGAGACCATAACTTCTTCAATTTTTGACCAATTTTGGCTCAAAAAGAGTCATTCCTAGATGATTTGGATGCTCTTAATATAATGTAATAGCTTGTGGTGGCAAAAAGACACTTATTTATGTGAATTTTTTACATTGAATTTTAAGGAAACCTAGGGCCATTAAGAGAGGAGGTCAAGCCTAGATCAGATGATGTCCAATTACAGAGCTTGGATAGTCATTTTTGTGGTTTTTGGGTCTTCTGAATCCAATGGAGTAGGTTTCAAAGCCATTGGAGAATTTCAGGTGCATTTAATCAAAGAATTGACAATTGATCCAAAGAGGGCCTAGCCATTGAAGTAGGTCCAAGGAGATGTAGTCCAGGAGGGGTGAACTCCTTTATCAGCTTTGTGTTATAAGTTTACTTTGTTTTACTTCTGTAAAATTTAATGAATATGTGTTTTAAACAACTAATTGATGTCATGAAATTCTCGTAAAAGACATTCAACACTTGACACATAATCCTTCACATTTTGGTTAAATTGAGACGATCCTAAACACATTTTTTAAATTCCAAGAAGGGAGCTTGCATATCATTAAAAAGTTTTCCCAACATTTATATCACAAAACCTGAGAATGATATTGTTGATAATCCAATGGGTTCCATGGATCCCCTAGATCCTCCACCACATAATCCTCCTACTAGAAACAAACCACTTTGGTTGTGAGATACCTTGCAATATGTTAAACAACATGTTTCACTAAGAGAAAAATTCAGAGAAAGTAAGAAGTAAAGTTATTTTCAAGGGTATGTTGCTTCCATGAGCAACATCATTTAGGAAGAACCATGCACCTTTGAAGAATCTGTAAAAGAAAATTTTTGGAAAGATTCCATGACTAAAGAAAACGAGTCCATTATCCAAAATGATGTCTAGGAGCTGGTTCCTAGGCCTCAAGGTAAATATTTTGTCACTTCCAAATTATTGTTTAAGATTAAACATGGTGTACATGGTAGTGTTGAAAAATAAAAGGCTAGATTTGTAGCTAGACGTTTCTCTCACCAAATGGATGTGAAAATTGATTTCTTTCATGGATTCCTCAAAGAAGAGGTATTTGTGGAACAACCACAAGGCTTTGAAGAGCGTGACAGGGAAACTCATATATGCAGGCTGAAGAAATCATTATATGGGCTGAAGCAAGCACCAAGAGATTGGTATGATCACATTGATAGCTACCTGATCAAGCTTGGTTTCATATGAAGAAATGCAAACCCAAACATCTACTTCAAGACAATCCAAGGTATGCTTTTGATTTTGGTATTGTATGTTGATGATTTATGCTTGACAGAAGGAGAACCTATTATTCTCCAGTGTAATTTATTTTCCTAGTGATATTGTATTTAACTAGAATTATATCTTCATTATGCAATGAAATGCACAATAGGATGAAATATGTGGTTGAGATACTCCATTACATGAAATATATTGCACATTAATGCAAAGATGAAATACACATTATTGATCTAATTATTGAATAGGATGATGTGTTAGTGCTTGAATTTGTCTCCTACATTTTATATCCTCATTTTCAATAGAATTCATTATCCATTGGTCTTTTCCTCAATAACAACACACAAAAATAAGGAATGCCCAATGACATTTGAATTGGTTAGCATTAATGGACCCTAGAGTGGTATAAAATTCTTCTTATTATAAAATCCTTAATGGCAAAGAAAAATGAATGAGTTCTTTCCCCTCGTATCTGTGGTAAAATCCCCTAGGTTCAAGTAAATCATAGAAAAAGGTGTGAACTGCAAGAAAGTGTTGGAAGAAAAATAGAGGAAAGTGGTAAGTATAAGGCATGAAGCAAAGGTTATGTGTTTAGTGCCCTTACGCACGAGGTACACAAAGTGTGTGCTTAGTGGGTGAGAAAGGATGGGTTGTTGAGCACATCTATTTTTAGGTTCCCAAGCAAGGGGAAGACAAGCCACTAAGCAAAATATGACAATGAGAGGTATAAATTAATTATCCCACTAAGAAAAGATTTCATTGCTCATGGATATTTCTTAATAAAAAGTAGGTGGCTTGTGGTCAACAAATTTAAGAGCAATGTGAGATTTAATGCAACATGAACAAGAAAGTTAGGTAGTCTAATTAAAATTTATGAGCTCCATGACAGTTGAAGATGCATGCTTGTAAAAGGAGAAGTGACTAAGCATGCCATTGGTTGAAGGTCCCATGATGCTTTGTTTATTTCAACTAATGCCACAAAGGAGGATCAAAAATCTAAATGAAGGACCCCGAAAGTCATCATAGTCAAACAAAAAGAAAAGTCATGGATTGAAGATAAAAGTAAGAGGAAATTCTAGTGAGCATTCAATAAGTAAATGAATAAAATGGATGAAACAATTACAGATTGGGGGAAATGAAATATTTGAGCACACAGAAGAAAAAGGAAAATATATAATGTGTTTAAGTACATGAATTTGGGCAAAGGGTCATATAATTGGTGGTGATGTGCTAAAAAAAAAGGGTTTTGAGGGTTCATTCCACTACATTGAGGTAAGGACCTACACGTCAACAAAGAAGGCATGGTTAATTTTCCTGGCAAAGTGGAAGGGCCACAAAAGGAAAGGAAATTAATGGAGAAAACGGAAACCAGGTAAAGGCCCACTTGCTTTATGACTCTATGTTTAATGAATAATAAACAATGGGTATCATTCAAGCTCTAAGAAAAATAAAATACTAATCCCCTAGTAAGAGGAGAACACATGTATCGAGAAAAAAAGGGACATGAGAACAAAGTGTATGTTGTGGGTAAGGTGGTGTTAGACAAGTGTAGGAATGTGTGGATGTTTGAATCCATTAAAAGTTGAGACAATGGAGAGGCTAAGGCAACACCACTAGTACATATGTGGACCAACCAACCACTTCCATGTAGCACTGGGTCTCATGACTTGAAAGTGCATGTTGGAACCCTTTTTTCCATATTAATTTAAATAGATAAAGAAAGGTTCCTTTATCCAATCCTCTTCACTAGAAGGAGTATAGGGGATCAAGGGAGCACAACCTAAGAGAATCATTTATATGTCTCATATGCTCAAGATTGCTAACAACGTGCTCACACCTATTGTAATCTAAATGAAAAGGAGGATCTCACTGAATATTTAATATCGAGCAAGAAGTTTCATAGCCTTTCTACTTCCCATATTTGGAAAAAGTGTGATGAATATTTTTAATGAGAGTAGTTGGAATTATGAAAATGCTCTAAATTCCTACCATAACCCTTGTTATACCATCCAATGCAATTCCTCTACTCAAAATATTGGGTTTTAACCTTTAAAATACTAACCCTAATATTCCCTTATTAACCTTTAAATCACTAAAACATTAACCCCTTACACCTTGTATCCCTAAATGTTAAACCCCTAACCGCTAAACCCTAATTAAATTCTACATATTATGTCTACTTCTTCTCTTCTTAATTTACTCTCAATTTGTTGTGTATGTAGAATATATCCATAAAGAAAAAATAATACATTCTTTTCCTTTTACATTTAACATATAAACATTTGTTGGGTTGTGTTATTTTCTTTCCACGGGGGCCACAGGAGAGCTTGGTCATTTATCTAGCCCTACAATGCCCATTGTTTCTCTACACCAAGAGAACTTCTCAGAGCTCACAGATTTTTTCAATGCATCTACAGTATTATTCAAAGTGTCCACCTTTACCAGCAACACCTTTTTGTCTTCTATCATATCCCTCACAAAGTGATATTGATCATCAATTTTCTTTGTATTTGAATGATAAGCAGGGTTCTTTGCCAATAAAATTGCACTTTGGCTATCACAATATATCCTTATAGTTCCCTGTACTAACGCCATACTTGAACACAATCTCTGCAAACAAACTTCTTCCTTGCTTGCATGAGTGGCTACTATGTATTCCGCCTCTGTAGTTGATAGTGCCACTACAGATTGTTTCTTACTCATCCAACTCACTGCACCTCCAAATATGTTAAACACATACCCACTTGTAGATCTTCTCTGATCTAGATCTCCAACCTAGTTTGCATCAACAAAGCCATGGATTTCCAAAACTTTGTCCAATCCCGGTCTTCCTTGGTAGCACCAACCATAATCACTACTGCCACACAAATACCTGAAAACTCACTTCACTGTGGTCCAATGATCCTTCCCTGGTTTTGACATAAACTTGCTCAATACTCCTACTACATGTGCAATGTTTGGTCTAGTACATACCATCGCATACATTAGGTTACCGACTGCAGTTGCATATGGAACACAGGACATGTCCTCTTCCTCTTCTTATGTCTTGGGACACTATTCAACATATAAATTTACACCTACAGGAATAGGAACCTTCACCAATTTACTATCCTGCATATTAAACCTCTACAGTATTATCTCGACGTACTTCCTCTAGTTTAACGAAAGCTTCAATTTGCCCGATCTCTTATAATTTTCGTGCCCAAAATATAGTTTGTAGCACCAAGATATTTCATGTCGAATTTGGAGGACAATTGGGTCTTCAAAATCCTGGATAATTTCTTTGTCATTTCCAACCAGCAACATATCATCCACATACAAGACCGGGTAAATAACACGGTCTCCAATTAATTTAAAATACATACAATGATCTACTTTTCTTTTGGTGAAGCCAAGTCCCCATATAAATGTATCAAATTTCTGATACCACATCCTTGGTGGCTGGTTTAACCCATACAGAGACTTTTTTAACTTTCATACCAGTTCTTTCTTACCCTTCACTCCAAAGCCTTCAGGTTGCTTCATGTATATCTCCTCTTCCAGATCCCCATGAAGAAATGATGTCTTCACATCTATCTATTCTACCTCAAAATCAAAAGCAACAACAATAGATAAAAGTAATCTAATAGAAGCTACCTTGGCAATAGAAGAAAAAATATCACCAAAATCAATTCCCAGTACCTGGGAATAACCTTTTTCTACCAACCAATCTTTGTATTTCTCCACCTTTCCTTCTGCATTTCCAACACACCTTTACAGGTTTTCTTGGAGATTTAGATATCCTTTTAGATTTAGATCTCCCACTTGATGACTTATTTTTATTTTTGTTCTGGGACCGTTCTCGTACAGACAAGGCATCACCATTCTGGCTCTCCATATTTTTCCATCTCATCTCCTCTGTCAGTAAGGATGAGGCTATTTCATCAATCTGCAAGGTAGTTGCATTACTACCTATTGTAATAACCAGACTATACCATGAATCTGGTAGAGAACACAACAAACTGATTCACCTATCTTCATATGAAATTTTAATATCAACAGATAATAACTAACTTACCATAGTATTAAATGAATTCATATGCTCTATCACCGAGTGTCCATGTTTCATCCTCAAGTTATACAACTTTTTCCATAGGAACAACTTAATCACCAGAGACTTAGATTGGTACAAAGTCCCTAACTTGTCCCACAAAGCCTTCATCCTAGCTTCCCTTGATACATTCAACAATACTGAATCTAAGATATATAATTGTATTGTGCTCCTTTCCTTTCGATCCAACTTCTTCCATTCTTCATTGGACACTCCCGTTGGTTTAGTACCTGGATCTACTGCGATCCACTGATCTTTATGCAATAGCTAATCCTCCATCTTCAGTTTCCATAACTCAAAACTCTAACCATTAAATTTCTCGATCTTCCACTGCTCGCCATTTCTTTCACCACCAGAATCGATCCCACAGATATCCCACTGAACAGGGTCTACCACAGGCCCGAGCGAAACCCCTCAGCAATAAAGGCATCCCCTAGAAGCCAAAACAACTCTGATACCAAATGTAGGTTTTAACCCCATACAGAAATTAACTGCATACAAATTCTAAAAATAGAAAATAAACAATAGCGAGAGCATAACACATAAAACAAATATACAGAGATATTTTCCCCTGGATCCCAAAATCGGGAATACCAGATTGATTTTTGTATGGGGTTAAAACCTACAATGTTTACAAAAACAATCTGCAATATAAAGAAATATAATGAATAACTTACCAAAGGACAATATTCATGTCCACCTTCAAGGTTTCCATACTCTCTACAATGTCTTTTAGTTTCTTTTATTAAAATTATTTTCCTTTTATAGCCCCTGCATTTGTTATAAGGGAAATAACATTTTCAATCACCCAAAGCCTCCAATGTAGATCTCACATATCCTTGTCCTCTTGGAGTAATGTTAGGTGACATTTTTCCTTACCAAAATTTTAGTGATGATTATCTTCAAAAATAAACATCATTAGAATTTAACCAATTTTAATGAAATTAACAAAATAAAATATTTTTGTATTATGAAAAAAAATAGCCATTTCGTTGGACTTTCAATGATTGTTTACTAGAGAGACATTTTCTAATTGGAAAAAAATTGACTTTGTCAAACATCAATATTCCTATAGATAGACAATTGGCCTGGTCAAATTTCTGATATCTAACAAATTTTCAATTATCACCACATATCTGACGAATAAATAATTATCGTCGAATATTTGACTAAAATATTTTCGGATATCCAACGACAATTGTGTTTGTTGGATATTTGACAAATGTTGGGTCATTTTTCTAAATGCAAAAAATATTTTCAAGTAAAATCTCATAGTATCACCTAACTATCAAAGTACGCCATCATATTTTCCACCTATATGTACTA
>APFE031686770.1:2867-17714 GCA_000404065.3 Pinus taeda
GGTTCATCAAACCTAGCACATCACCATGTGGGTCACTAATCGTTTTGGTGAGAAAGAAAGATGGCTCGTGGAGAATGTGCATTGATTACCAAGCACTGAATAAGATAACAATCAAAAATTGTTATCCCCTTCCTTGCATAGATGATCTTTTGAATCAATTGAAAGAAGTTGTTTATTTCTCCAAGCTAGACTTGCATAGTGGATACCATCAGGTCAGAGTTGCAGAACCAGATGCATGGAAGATTGCTTTCAAAACAAAGCAGGGATTGTATGAGTGGCTAGTTATGCCTTTTGGCTTAATTAATGCTCCTGCTACTATCATGAGATTAATGAATGATGTACTCAGACCTTTTCTCGATGATTTTGTTATTGTGTATCTGGATGACATTCTGATATTTAGCAAAATGTGGGAGAACACTTAAATCATGTTAAGTAGGCATTAGATATTTTGAAAAGAGAAAAAAATTATGTTAAACTCTCAAAATGTGAATTTGGCAAAACATCTCTAAATTATTTGGGTTATATAGTAGGGGGTGGTGACTTGAAGATAGATCCCTCTAAGGTGGTAGTCATTGTAAACTGGCCTAAAACCAAATATGCTACAGAAGTTAGAAGCTTCTTAGGAGCAACACAATATTGGAGGAAGTTCATTTCTAAATTTTCCTCAATTGCAGCTCCCTTACATGCTTTAACAAGATTGAACAAGGTGTTTCAGTGGGGAGGCAAATAGCAAAAAGCCTCTGGCACCTTGAAAGAAAAGATTAATACAACAGCTGTACTAGCACTGCCTGATCTTCAAAGACCATTTGAGATCCAAACGGATGCTAGTGACTATGCCATGGGAGTAGTGTTGACACATCACGGTAAACCCATATGTTATCATTCAAAGACATTTAATTTTGCAGTAGTTAACTATCCTACATATGATAAAGAATTGTATGCATTAGTACAAAGTGTGAAAAAGTGGAAACATTACTTAATGGGCAAAGAGACAGTAATACATATTGATCATCAACCACTTCAATATCTACACTCCAAAACTAAGTTGCAGCAATCAAGACATTATAGATGGATGGGTTTTCTACAGCAGTTTCATTTAGTCATCAGATATAAAAAGGGCATACACAATAAAGTTGCAGATATGTTATCTAGACCCATTACAAATGCATCTACTATACTTAAGCACAATTCTGTGTTACATGAGAGTTACATTGAACAATATGCTTAAGATATAGACTTTAAAGATGTATATGCAACTTTCAGTCAAGGCAAACGAGTAGAAGAATTGGATTATCATGTAAAGGACCGACTCTTATACCATAGTCGGAAGTTATGCATTCCACAAACTGAAAGAGTAAAGATAATTCGAGAAGCACACACTTCTTTAATATCAGGTCACTTTGGGGTAAGTCAAATAGTTGCACAGCTACAAAGATTTTGTTATTGGCCAAAAATGAATGAGACAGTTTCTAGATATGTAAGAGGGTGTACTATGTGTGCTAAAAGCAAGCCCAACAATAGAAAATTAAGCTTGTAAACTCCATTACCAATTCCTTCTCACCCTTGGGAAAGTGTTTCCATGGATTTTGTTGGACGACTGCCTAAATCTAGGAAAGGTCATGATTATCTATAAGTTGTTGTGGATAGGTTCAACAAAATGTGTGTTTTGATACCTCCTAATAAACAGATTACAGCTGAACAAACTAAAAGCATGTTTTTTGAACATGTATGGGTTCATTTTGGATTACCCACTTCATTGTAACTGATCGAGACACCCGATTTGTGGGGAAGCTTTTGTCAAGTCTGTGGGAACTGATGGACACCAAACTGAAGAAAAGCATAGCTTTTCATCCACAAACTAATGGCTAGATAGAAGTACTTAACAGGACAGTGATCCAGTTACTTAGAGGATATTGCAGCAAGCATCCTAAGCTTTTGGATGAACATTTATGTTATATGTAGCATGCTTACAACAAAGAAAAACATTCTTCTACACAGAGATCTCCTTTTGAGACCTGTTTTGGTTTCACACCAAGGTCTCCTTTGGATTTTGGATTTGGTAAAGACACCATAGTTGAGGGACACGGTGATGTGGACAGGGCAACTAGGTTCATTGAACAAATCCAAGAGATCCACCAAGCAGTACAAGAACAACTGGAAAAGAGCTAAGCCAAATATAAGGCAAAGCATCACAAGCATCAGATGGAGCATAGTTTCCAAGTTGGTGACCAAGTCTGGCTGTATATCAACAAGGACAGGATGCAAGGTGAAGGTAAAAAGCTAAAGCCTATCAAGTATAGACCCTTCAAGATACTTGGGAAGATTGGTGAGAATGCTTTTCACCTTGATCTACTAGCTTACATGCACATCTACTCAGTCATAAATGTAGATTGCTAGAGATTGTTTGAACCCTCACTAATTAAGGGTCTCAAAGAGCAGAGTCAATTGCCTTCTATTGATGACCTGTTGCCTGAATATCTTAATGAATTGTAGGAAGACATGGTTTTGGATAGGAAGGTGAGGACGCCGCACAGAGGAGATGTTGAGTACCTCAGATTAGGGCTTAAGGGTTCAATGCCAAGCAGTGCAAAGTGGATAGAGATTGGACAAGTGAGATAATTGTACCCTCACTTAGTCGATGCTTAAAAACCAACTTTTGGTGGTCCAAAAGATTTTTCAATGGGAAGGCTATGATCCAAATTAGATCCATGAAAAATTATCAAGTACCATGACTGTATCAAATCGGGATAGACTTTGAATTTATGAACAAAGAGCTACGAGGAAAACCTCTGGACAATGGCAGTTTGCAGTCAGCAATGAATGACGAGGACCTCGGTCAAAGCATGCTGACCGAGGTCCATGAAGACCATGTAGGAGGCAAAATTGGCAGTTAGGAAGCTTGGATCGAGAAATGAAGGCCATTTCTGATCGCGCATCGCTGGGCAAAACCCCTCGAGAAAGAAAAGCCTCGAGCACTTAGTCGCATGGGAATTCGGGAAACCATAGGGAAAGCGCTAAGGTGAAAGGCGGGTCCCACTCTCCAAAACTGGCAGTATGTCGAAGGCACATTGGGGTGGTAAGCGGATTTGGCAAAAAATGAGCAATTTCATTCATTGCGCGACCCGTGTCTGGTGAATGAGAGAGAAAACTACCTCTCATCACGTGCTAATGGTCGAGCAAGTCAACCGCACAAAATGAGTGAACACCGTAGGATCTGTGGGCACCAAATCTGATGGCAAGGACTGCGCCCGATGGAGAAACCAGATTTGACAGGGGAATTAAGCCACGACATATAAAATTCTGAAGTCCAATTTGACTGCTGAGTTGGTAGATGAATCATTCCACAATGTAACTGAAATACTGAACCGTTGAGGAAGAGTTGGTGCAATTCGTGACAGGACAAGTGGCCACCTCTATGTGAGACGTTGGCAATGATGCAAGGGCAAGGAACTCCAAGCGAATAGCAGTAGGAAATCCGAAGGGGTGGAAGAGGAAGCGAATAGTCAAGGATAGATTGGCTTTAAGCCATGAATAAATAGATAGAACAGAACATAACAGAGGATGATAAGGAAGAACTAGAGAAGAAAAATAGTGACAGAAAAGGCAAAAGAGACAGTGAAGCAAGAAGTAGAAAACAGAGAGTCGAGCTGACCTAAGGTAGCATCGCGCAGACAGAACTAGGCTTGAGAGGTTCAAGCCATCCTTATGAGGATATCTGTCGGGAATTGAGCACCATTGGACTCATTCCATTAAAGACCAAAGAGGTCGAGACTTGGTACGAAAAGAGTTTGTGCACTCTAGTGGATTGGGTAATCCAAGAACCACCCTACTAAGCATCCTTTGTTTCAGGAGTCTCAAGTTGAGCTCCTCATTGTAAATCTCTGCTTTAAAGACACAATAAAAGAAGGCCACCACTGAAAGCTCAACTGGAGACGTAGCCCTGGAGAATAGGGTGAACTCCTTATTAATGTGTTGTGTTCTTGTATTTTCTTATTGTGCTTCCCTTACTATTTTCCATTTTCCATTATTTGTGTATTTCACAATCTGATCGATTTGTTGCCTAAAATAACATAGATGCACACCAGAACATGAGTCTATAATACCTTCATTCATTATTTATTTAACTGAGATCACTGACGGGTGAATTTCAGATCACAGAGAAGCTCATCTGAAAAAAGAATGATGACATTGCTTCCCTCAAAAAACAATTAAAAATACCTCAGCTACAACATCCACAAACATAGGGAATCTTGGAAAGCCAAGCCAAACATGAAGAGTTGATGGACCTAGTCCTAAAACTAAATGACCAGTTGAGGGTAACCGAGAAAGAATTGGACAACCTAATCCAATTGAAACAGAGTGACCTTGGCACTAGTTCGGAAAATGTCATGCCAGCAATTACCATTGTTGTTCCTTCTACATTGGCAACCTCATTGTCCCCCACAGCTCCTACTGCCACAACACTACCAGTGTCACAACATCTACATCAGTAACAGGTACAACACGTACAATAGGTGATGAAGCAACCAAGTTGGTTCAAGCTATGGAAGATATGTCCATACAAACCACTGATATAAATAAGCTCAAGGAAAAAGTGGCAAGCTTGGAAATTGATTACAAGCTTATCAAGATCATGCAGAAAGAAGAAGTCCCAAAAGCCACCACGATGAGTGAATGACTCAAGGCCATGGAAAAAGAATTAACATTAGAAAGACCCCTTGGGCATGCTAAGGAAAGATTATGGACCAATATCATTTGGCCTTCTATTCAGGTAATCTTCAAACAAATAGACTTAATAAAACTAGCCACAAAGGTTATTCAGAAGCTAAAAGTAGAACTAGGTGAAATGCCAGACGAACCTGCTAGAATTATCCAGTTCCTCAATGCCAAAAATAGATATGAGCTTCAAGAACTAGGGATAGATGATAGGACATACACAATTTTGAAGGTTAAAAGGGTACTCTTCAAGAAGAACCTAATGCATAGCTTAGAAGAAAAATGTCAGAATATTTAATTAGCCATTGATAAGTTTATGGAAAAGTTTCAAATTTTGAGAGAAAAGGGATTACCCAATCCCTTACTAATAAATGAAAAGTTAATGACCCAGCAAGATTATAACAAGAGAATCAGGGAGGTGGCCAAAGAGCAAGCGAGTACATCAACAATGAAAGCATTGCCAATAGGAGATGTACTTTATCACACTTTTGAGAACTTATTTTACCTCTAGCATGAGGTCAAACATTTATTTACCAACAAACCAACTTTTGCCAAATACACAGAGGCAGATGAAACATACAGGAAAATGTTAAAACTCCAGTTACCTGATGCTGAAACCTCGGAGTCGTTAACTGATTTACTATAGAAATATGTGGTAAAAAGTTAGTGTATAGTAAAAGTAAAGAAGCAAGGTAAAAGGATGATTGGCAGAATGACAGAGTCAAAGAGTATCAGTCGAAAGTGTAGTAGAATAAAAGGCTATAACCAACAAATCCTCCAACTTAAAAGATCAATCCCAACAACACCAAAATAAAAGGGACAACAAGAAAGCAATTCATAATTGTCCCTATCTTCTTGCATGCAGATATTTATTTTTCCTAAATTAGTTCTGCATACAATTGAAGATATTTTGTAATTTTATTTGTATAAATACTCCACAATTCAGAGTAAGTAGTGTGGATTCTTAGACATTTCTATAGAGTTTTGATCAAAAGCACTGTAAAGCTATTATACCATTGGTTGAGCTATCCAACTAGATTGATGAATAAAGACAAGATATTTCATAGGATTCATGCGTTGAGTGAAATTGAGACAAGTATTTTCATATGTTTTTGTAATCTTTCTCAAGTTATTCACAGTCTTTAATGTGTTTCTCAATCTTAATGTTATAACTGGAAAATTACTTTAGAATTTGTTTGATTACACTCTATTTTAACAGTTATGCATTTCAATGTTTTCTACTGATATCTGAGTTAAGGAATTCTTAATTTATCCTTAGTTTAGGTTGTACTCTTCAAAATCTAGGTTAAAGGATTCTTAATTTCCCTTTGATCCAGACTATCCCTCCATTCCTCATTCATATCTTGGTCTGAGAACCCTTAATTTCTTTCTCACCTTGATTGAAACCATTTCACCCCTCTGTTCCAAAGATCTGGACTTTACTCTACTAGCTTTCCCTTTGAACATTCCCTTTAGTGATTTGATCCAGTTCTGCTACCCTTATGTTGACTACATAGTCCAATGGTATAAAGACATCATTTTATCCATCTGTTTCAAGGATCCCACTGTCCAATCTTGAATACAAATCAATAACCCCAAAACACTCATAACTAGCCTAAAAATCCAAGAAAAAAGCTAAATCATATAGATAGAGCCCTCTCTAAACCTAGGTTGGCTAGAGCCTATGCTCCAAAGTTGGTTTGTGGTTACCTCAGTCATTTTCTTTCTTCTAATAACTTCTAGAGAAATTTTTGAGTGATAACATAATGGCGACCATACTGGGGAACAACGAATCCTCAGTTATAATAAAATTTTAAGAAAATTCTAAATCTACATTCTGAGCCTCTTAAAGTCATTTGTTAGAAGTTATTTTGAAAAAATCTCACAAAAACAATTAAAAATTGGAAATTTTGGCTTCTAGGAAGATTCATTTTAATAGGGTTAATCTAGATCCAAACCTTACCCCAGTAGTTGATAATCCCAACCTAATTTCAAGAAAATCCAAAAATGAAGAAATTCAGGATAACTATACACCATTAGTGAAAGATGATTCATGCCTTGATGATTGGTTAGTTGAAGAAGAACTTCCCTTTGATGTGCCATTTTATTTATCATTATTTAGAAGAAAATCTGAAAATTCAATGAATGAAACTGTTCTAGACCCTGATTTTATTACATACATTGAAGTTCAACATGATAATCAATTAATAGATGAATTCATTTTGAAATCCCTTCAATCATCCATTAATACTATCATGACCCTTGAGCTTTTTGAACAATTTTCCATTACTTTGAATTCACCATTGTTCCCTTCAACTTCAACAATAATAACTTCTAAAGTCCATTCTTCACCACCATTTATACCTACACTCCCTCACCAACCTATCGTTACTTATTTATCATCTATTAGTCCTGGTTCTTCATCCACTATTGCATCATCTCCACGTACCTCAACCCCACACCTCAGCCTATCCCAACTTACAGCCATGGTAGCTAGATATGCTCCCTTGAACTTTAACGTAGCCTTATCTCCTATGCCAATAGACTACCAAAGTAAAATTGTTCAATTTGATGGCACATGACATTACACTACACAACAACATGTTAATAAGATGACAGGTTATTTTGAACTACACGAAATTGATATTGGTGATGTCCAAATGAGGTTGTTTGCTCAGACTTTAGCTGGCGAGGTTAGGAAGTGGTGTAGAGCATTACCTGCTAACAATATTGATATTTTAGATGTGTTTTACCAGCAATTTCTGAATAGATGGGAGAAGAAAAAGAACCCCCTACAAATACTTTTATAATGTGAGAGTATTAGAAGGGGACCTAATGAAACTATTCAAGATTACTGCACTAGATTCAATAATATATATAATGAAATCCCAGTTAACCTTAGACCCCCACCTAACTTAGCATTAATAAATTTTCCTGATGGTTTTGAAATAGATATGGCATACCAACTTAGGGAAAGAAACCCCCAACCTTAGAAGAAATGCAAGGTGTAGCAGTTAGTCTAGAAGCTAATTTGTTAGCTAAAAGAGCTAGAGTTAGAAATGAAAAAAGAGGAACTACAAAGGAAGAAACTTCATCATCTGACATTAAAATAGATAGTTTAGCCAAAAGTATGGAAAGACTGATGGATAGAATAGAGAACATAGAAATGAAACCCCAATGGGATAACCAGCAAGGACCTCTAGTTAGAAACCCAAATTTTAGAAAAAACCAAAACATTGGGAAAAATGGATCGGATCAGAACATTACGCCTCCTTTTCAAGAAAATTATGCAGACATCCCATCCAAAATATCTAGATCAAGATGCTCAAATAAACCTAATGGGAGCAAACGATGAAGACACTATTTTTCTTACCCAAGACGAATAGGAACTGTAGACGTTGCAGCAATTACAGCTGCAATCTGGGGAATAATTTGATTACAAACAGGGATATGATTCTTCTATTTTTGAGGTTCATAAATAGTACAATCTAAGAAGAAGAAAGAATACCGATGTCCCTGATCCACCTAAGAAAACAGTAAAAAACCACAACAAAAGAATCAAAGAAGCCCCAGTAGCAAATGTCCTCCAGACCCTCCCTAAGGAAAACCAACAACCTGTTAGCCCCAAAATTGTAGACATAACCTCTAAGAAACCATCCACTACCAATCAAGTCACTTGGCCCAATAAACCAGTGAACAAAACTCAAAATAGTGGGTCAAAAGTCCCACAAAAAGAAGGCCCAATATAGGAAAAGAAGACAAATCTACTCAAATCCCTGCTGCAAAAATTCAAAACCTTCAAACAAAAAAATTATCTTTGCCATTCAATTTGGGAGCAAAAGAGATTACTGAAAATGAGGATTCAGTCAACTTGTTTGCTGACCAACCTAAACTCATATTTGGTCTAGATGTTAATGGCAAACCACTTGAAGGAGGAGTTCTACCATTTTACATTAGCCTTGGTATTCATGACAAAATTATACACAATGGAATGTAGGATTTTGGGGCATCTCACAACTTAATGCCCAAAACAGTGATGGAGAAATTAGACCTAGACATTACAAGGCCTTACAAAGACTTATTCTCATTTGACTCCATTCAAGTAAAGTGTCTAGGATTGATTAAAGACCTGTGTATTACTTTAGTTCAATATCCTACCAAAAGCATCCTTATGGAAATTGTATTTGCTGATATCCCACCAAAGTATGGCATGTTGTTATCCAGATCATGGGAAGCCAAACTCCAGGGATCCTTACAATTAGATATGTCATATGCAACAATCTCTGTTTTCGGTCAACCTAAGAAACTATATAGAGAAACATTAATGAAATATATGGTAAGTAGCCAGGATCGACCTCAACACTTTCCTATCTACTCCATACACTCTGACATGGATTCATCCATTCTATATAATGTTGATCAAACACAAGAAAAAAAATTAGAAGTACTTTTACAAAACCAAAAGAAATTGCAGTTTCTACACAAAATGAAACAGACCAGACTATAGAACTGTTCAATGAACAAGATAGTCAAATTGCTATAAATGATGAGAAGTTTGTAGCACCTGATAGTGTGAACATAGATCATGAGATGTTATGGCATTTAGATTTTTATGGATTAGTCAATAGACTAGGAGCAAGAGAAGGAGTGTGGATATATAACTGGGAAAATGATTACTCAGAAGGTCATGCATATAGATTAAATTTTGGATGTACTAATAATATGGCTGAGTATGAAGCATTGATTTTAGGTCTTAAGCTAGTTAGGAATCTAGGAGCTAAAAGAGTTTCTATCATGGGAGACTCTGAACTAATTGTAAATCAAATTAATGGTGTATATATGACAAAGGACCCTAGATTAAGTTTCTATAGGGTAACTATTGTAGAAATACTTAACACTTTCCTAGAATCAAAGCTTACAGTAATTCCTAGAAAACATAACATGCAAGCCCATAGTTTAGCAATGTTTGTCAGTACCTGCAAGTCACCCTTTCAACCCAACCATCAGTACATTGCTAAAGTTAGGCATAGGCCTGCAATTCTAGATAATTTGAAGAATTGGCAAATATTTTCTGATGATAAACAGATAAACAACTTTTTTATTTCAGAAGAGGAATTTAGTAATAATAATATAGATATTCATACATCCATAGATTTTGACATTAAGAATGAAATAGAGATAAATGAGATACAAGGTGATGAAATAGATATACTTAACCCTACTACATTTACCAAATTAGATGTAGATAACTTAGAGCAAGTTGAGATTGATGAAATAATTAGTGAAGAAACCAAAGTAATTAATCTCAAAGATAATTTATTACCTAAGGGATTAACCCCTCTATAAGATTTATTTGATTCAAATTATGTTCCTAGGAAGCCTAAGATGGAACCTTTATGGTCTGATATAGAGGAATGTAATATAGGCACCGATTAAAATCCGAAATTGATCAAACTTTCAAAATCATTACCCCCAACTGAAAAAGTGAAATACATTGAGTTGTTGAAAGAATTTCAGGATGTTTTTGCTTGGAATTATGAGGACCTTAAATCCTATGACACCAACATCATCTAGAACACAATTCCTATTAAAGAAAATCAAAAGTATCTCAAACAAAAACTCAGAAGGATTAATCCTATCTTATTTCCTACAATTGAAAAAGAAATACAGAGGAAGTATGATGCCAAAATAATTGCACCAATCAGATTTTCTGAATGGGTCTCAAACCTGGTGCCAACTAGAAAGAAAATTGGTGAGATTAGACTTTGTGTGGATCTCAAAAACCTCAACAAAGTGTCACTAAAAGACAATTACCCTCTCCCCAAAATGGACCACATTTTACAGAGAGTAGCTGCAGAAACTAGGATCTCATTGTTGGATGGATTTTCTGGTTACAATCAAATCTTGGTTCATCCAGATGACCAACCCAAAACTGCCTTTACTAATCCCTGGGGCACATTTATGTATATGAAAATTCCTTTTGGGCTAATGAATGCAGGAGCCACTTTCCAGAGGGCTATGGATATAGCCTTTGCAAAAGAAATCCATGATTTCCTTGTAGTATATCTGGATGATATTACTGTATTTTCAAAATCTGAGAATCAACATTTGGATCATCCAAGGAAAGTTTTTATTAAATGCAGGAAATTTGGAATCTCCTTGAACCCCAAAAAGTCCCTGTTTGGGTTAGAAGAAGGAAAGTTGTTAGGTCACATAATTTCAAAATATGGTATAAGAATAGACCCTACTAGAATAGAAGCCATCCTACAAATAAAACACCCTAGGAGCATTAAAGAGTTACAAGTTTTCTTAGGAAAAATTAATTTTCTTAGAATATTTATATCCAATTTAGCAGAGTTAATTAAATCACTAAACAACATGTTGAAAAAGGACTCCACCATAAAATGGATTGTTGAGGCTAAAAAATCTTTGAATACATTAAACTAGCCTTGACCAAAACACTTGTGTTAGTTAGTCCTAAATTTGACAGAGATTTCAACTTGCTTTCCTTTGCTTCTGAGCACACAATTGTTGCAGTTATATTGCAAAATAATGACCAGGGCTATGAACAAACCATTGTTTTATTTAGCAAAGCCCTTATAGATGCCACCTTGAAATATAATATAATGGGAAAACAAGCGTTGGCTTTATTCAAAGCCATTAAGGACTTTAGGGTTACATCTTATATTCTCATATAGTGGCCTACATTCCTAATTCAGTAGTTAAGGACATCCTAACTCAGGATGGTCCTGATAGAAAAGGGGGAAAGTGGATTGCCGCTATTTTATTGTATGATATAGAAATCAAACCTACTAAGTTAATCAAAGGCCAAGGTTTAGCCAAACTCATGGCTGAATCAAATAGTCAAGCCTTGGATATAAACTTTATTGCAGCAATAGATAATGAAGAGGAGATGGCAACTCCACTAATCAGCAAGCCTTTATTGAATCACCTTGGTATGCTGCTATTATTTATGTTTTACTGAATTTACAAACTCCTCCTAAATTATCTAGGACTAAAAGTAGGATTTTGAAGATGAAATCCTTGAAATTTTGTATATTAGACAATGCTCGGTTTTGGAGAGATCATGAGGGTATTCTTCTCAATTTCTTATTAAAATAAGAATCTGACAAATTTTTGGAATAATTTCATGTAGGTGACTATGGAGGACACCTTTACTAGAAGACCACTGCAAATAAAATCCTTAGAGCTGGTTTCTACTAGCCTACCTTGTTTGTTGATGTCAAAAAATATGTGACCTCCTGTCACAAATGCCAAATTTTTGAGGGGAAGAAAGAGCTCTTACCTTTACCCCTCAAGCCAATCTCTGCAAAAATGTTTTTTCAACAATGGGGTTTAGACTTCATTGGTGAAATTCACCCACCCTCCTCTACCGAACACAAATGGATCCTCACAGCCACAGACTACTTCACAAAATGGATAGAGGCCATACCTTCAAGGCAAGCCACAAATACTGTCATCATGACCTTCCTTGAAGCCAATATTCTATCAAGATTTGGATGCCCAACTAAGCTCATTATTGATAATGCAACAGCCTTTAAATCCAAAAAAATGATAGATTTCTACAATAAATACCATATCAACCTTAGCCATTCCATAGCCTATTACCCTCAAGGTAATGGACTCACAAAATCCTCAAGCAAAAGTCTATTAAACATCATCAAGAAGTTATTAGAAGACAATAAGAAAACTTGGAATAAAAAGCTAGTCAATGCCTTATGGGAAGACAAATTGACTAATAAGAAATCAATTGGTACTTCGATGGAAGCTTTTTTTCCATCCCCTTTGGGAGTACCAATAATGAATATCCTTCAAGAATTGTAGGTTGAACCAAATAGTATCCAAAGAAGAATCAGCCAAACTGCTCATCTACAACAAACCAGAGAGGAGGTCTATGTCAGGTCTCAGATTGTGTAGGAAAAGATTAAAAAGATCTTTGACAAGAGAACCAAGGCTGAAGATTTCTACATTGGGGACAAAGTGCTTAAGTGGGATTCAAGGAGGGAAGACAAAGACAAACAAGGGAAATCTAATTCCTATGGAAAGGTTCCTAAGTCATTTATGCTTACATAGGAAATAATGTTTTCTTCTTGAGAGAACTTAATGGTACAGATGCAGAAAGTGGGCCAATGAATGGTCGAATGCTAAAACATTACTTCGAACCAAGTTACTAATTTCCATTTCCCATTTGTAAATACTTTATTTACAAAGTTTATTTTGGATTGGATGGTGATATTTGAAGTTGAAGCCTGAAGAGAAGGCCCTATGCTTTAGAGATATAACTATCATAATTATTAAAAAGACAAAAATCACATAAGCACACTTACAGGGTAACCACAGCCTTAAGTCAAAGGCCACTGATCTTCATTAGTTCTTGACATCTTTCATAATATGCTATCCCCAAGTGGAGCCACTGTAAGGTTCCTATACCAATAGGAGTCATAATTTTGAATGACTAAGGTCAACTCTTGTAATATTGTACATACCTTTGCTTTCTGCAAATGTTTTCTACATTCAAATTAAAAAATGTAAAGAGGGTATGTCCTAAAAGAACAATCGAAGGACAAAAAGAAACAAAGATCAAAAAATGAAAATATATGAACCCCAAAAACAAAAAGAGATCATGAAAGTGTGCAAGTCTAAATTCCACTACTATTTTACTACTTTAATGTCTTAAATAATGGTTGTGTGTAGCTTGTCATTCATGCCACAACCCTTGGTAATAAAACTGCTTAATATTGATTATATCATGCTTTGAATTTTATGTTTATAGTTAGAGAATAAAATCTGACCAAACAGTTTAATCTTGGCAGATCAGTAGATAGGTAGAGAAATGGGAGCTCATAACCTTAATCTGAGCCCTTGGAAGACATAAGGTTAGAAGTAAACAGTTTGTTTTATAAAATAAAGGTAAGAAAAGGGTTTTCTAGCCTAAATGCACCCAAATATGAAGAAGAATAAAATGTTAGGGTAGATAATGGGTAACAAGAAGAAAGGTTGCTGAAGTATAAAGTTGATTGGATCAAAATGCATGCATCATGCTTGGACGTATATTTCAATATGTATGATCAACTCTGGAAGAAAAACAAAGGTTTACAAGTTAATTTAATTAACTCCCCCTCATTCATTTTTCCCCATACTTACTAATTTCCTATCCACAAGTATGTTCTAGTAGTCTAAATCCTTCAAGTCAAAGAGGCTCAGAGCATTTCTTTGACTTTTGGTGGGACCGGACCCTCGACTTAATGATTTATGGACATCAAGTGTTAGAATCCACTTCATAAAAGTCACCCCCCTTCATTTCCTAATAAAACCCCTTTTCCTAAGGTTAAACTTCATTTTCCTAGGAAAAGTAAGCAACTCCATGTTAAATCCCATTTCATTCAAAAAACCCACAAAAATATTTTATCCTAAGTATAAAGAATATGTGAATAAAATACACAAACATTACATTTCAAATTAATTTTTTAACATAATTATGTAAATCCCGATATACCTTTTCCCGTATATTAATTAAATCCCCTATATAAATATCCCAACCCTTCGTTTAATTATAAACTACCGTTTACTCCCTACTTCATACCCCTGACAAATCTTCTTAACTTACCAATTTTCGGTAATGTTGAGATAATCCTGTCATTAAACCCCGCCCGATCATGTAACCTCATCGTTAACTTTAAATAAATCACAATCCACCATAATTAAATCCCTTATCCCCCCAAACCTCCGTCCATTTCCTCCACGCTCGTCTGCCACCTGAATGTCATCTGATCACCTGCATTCACATATAACGGTCCATATCCATATCGGGTTCGCCTGACGCCCGACCTTTACCTGCCCAATAAAGCGGTTTTGCCCCAAACCACATATGCTACGTGTCACATGCTAACATAGATCAAGTGACCCCTCTGAGATACCACCTCCTCCATAAAAGTGGTGTGATGGCCTAGGAAACTGCCTCCCCACTTAACCGATAAAATACCCACTATTCATTTATAATATTACCAACCAAAAAGTGGTCGTTGCTCAATAAAAAGGCCGAGAAGCCCTTTTTCATCTTTTTTTGCTCAAGCACTTTGAAAACCTCTGCAAACCAATGCGACACCTGCA
>APFE031686770.1:19279-43270 GCA_000404065.3 Pinus taeda
AGAAAAAGAGTCAGTTCAAAGTCAAAAACCAATTAGGACCTTTCATATGCAATTCTAGAGAGGTGGGGAAGGAAACAGATCAAATTCTACAACAAATGAAGTTTCAAACAAGTTTCATGTGGAGGTATGACCCTCTAGGGTTCATAACCAAAATAAGGAAAAAGTTCAAATTGGGACCTTATATTCATCACCCTCTACTAGAAATAAAGAGACATGCTAATCAATTTGAGTGGGTGGAAAACACTCTTATAGACAGGGATAGCCCAAAAGTAGATGTTGAGAATGCCTTGGTTGCTTTAGAGAGGCAGCTTGATGAAAGCTCATTTCTATAGGTACCACAACAAGAAACAACCATGAGCACCCTCCCATTATGCAGACTCCTCAGAATGAGGACAAGAATCCAAAGAGAAGCAGAGAGGAAGCCTCTAGTTTAGGCATGGATACTTCCAATGTGCGGCAGGAAGCTACCCAGAGTAAGAGACCTAGACCCAATCCTATTTCAGAAAAGGAAAACACAGAAAGCTCAGTAGAAATAACTGATGTTGAGCTAGACATGAGCAAAGGCATAGCTCCTTCTAGGGAAACACAAGGACCATCCACTTCATAGACTCAGATTTTGGAAAGGAAACTCAGTGTAAAAGTATCTTCATTCAGTAAACCTATAGATAAAGATAAAGGCATCAAGGACAGGTTTAGGGAGATCAAAATGAGAAATGAGCAACTAAAGGCACAATCATATGCTTAATACCTCAAGCTCACACCACCTAATAAAAATAGGTTGATGTCAGCTTTTAACATAAAGGAAGGAAAGTTACAGATTTCTTTCATACAGCCAATTACAAAACAATGAAGAGCAGCCACTGATTTTAATAAAATTGATTTTGAAGTGTTAGCAAGGGATATTCATCCCATTGACATAATTGAGTTACATAAGCAAGCTGGAGAAATGATTTACTCCACCCTAACAAATAAAGCCATAGCTACCCATCAATTGAAAAATTCACTAAACAACATCTCAGCCCAATATCAGTTGGAAAATGCCTCCTCACAGGCCAAAGACACCAGAATCAAGTCCTTGGAAGACTTCATAATTGAATTGGGACATGATACCAAAGATATTAAGGCAAAAGAGTAGCTGATCAGAAAGAATAATGACGACATTGTTGCCCTAAAAAAAAAATTAAAAATACCTCAGCTACAACATCCACAGACACAAGGAATCTTGGAAAGCCAAGCCAAACATGAAGAGTTGATGGACCTAGTCCTAAAACTAAATGACCAGTTGAGGGAAACTGAGAAAGAATTGGACAACCTAATCCAATTGAAACAGAGTGACCTTGGCACCAGTTCAGCAAATGTCATCCCAACAGTTACCATTGTTGTTCCTTCTACATTGGCAACCTCATTGGCCCCTATAGCTCCTACTACCACAACACTACTAGTGTCCACAACGTCTACATCAGCAACAGGTAAAACAGGTGATGAAGCAACCAAGTTGGTTCAACCTATGGAAGAGATGTCCATACAAACCACTGAGATAAATAAGCTCAAGGAAAAAGTGGAAAGCTTGGAAACTGATTACAAGCTTGCCAAGATCATGCAAAAAGAAGAAGTCGAAAAAGCCACTAGGATGAGTGAAAGACTCAAGGCCATGGAAAAAGAATTAACATTAGGAAAACCCCTTGGGCATGCTAAGGAAAGATTATGGACCAATATCATTGACTCTTTCAATGATATTTGGCCTTCTATTCAGGTAATATTCAAACAAATAAACTTAATAAAACTAGCCATACAGGCTATTCAGAAGGTAAAAGCAGAACTAGGTGAAATGCCAGATGAAGCTACTAGAATTATCCAGTTCCTCAATACCAAAAATAGATATGAGCTTAAAGAACTGGGGATAGATGATAGGATAGACACAATTTTTAAGGTTAAAAGGGTCCTCTCCAAGAAGTACCTAATGTGGAGCTTAAGAGAAAAATGTTAGAATATGCAATTAACTGTTGATAAGTTTATGGCCAAGTTTCAAATTTTTAGAGAAAAGGGATTACCCAATCCCTTAGTAATAAATGATAGATTAATGACCTAGGAAGATTACAACAAGAGAATCAGGGAGGTGGCCAAAGATCAAGTGAGTAAATCAGCAATGAAATCATTGCTAATGGGCAATGTACTTTATCACACTTTTGAGAACTTATTTTACCTCCAACATGAGGTTAAACATTTATTTGTCAACAAACCAACTTTTTCCAAATACATAGAGGCAGATGAAACATATAGGACAATGTTAAAACTCCAGTTACCTAATGCTGAAACCTGGGAGTCATTAACTGATTTACTATAGAAATATGCAGTGAAATGTCATTGTACAGTAAAAGTAAAGAAGCAGGGTAAAAGGATGATTGGCAGAACAGCAGAGTCAAAAAGTATCAGGCGAAAGTGTATTAGATTAAAAGGATATAACCAACAAATCCTCCAACTTAAAAGATCAAGGCCAGCAACACCAAAATAAAAGGGACAACAAGAAAGCAGTTCAATAACTATCCCTATCTTCTTGCATGAAGATATTTCTTTTTCCTAGATTAGTTCTGCATACAGTTGCAGATATTTTGTAATTTTATTTGTATAAATACTCCACAATTCGGAGTATGTAGTGTGGATTCTTAGACATTTCTATAGATCTTTTATCAAAGAGACTGTAAAGCTATTGTATCATTGGCTGAGCCAGCAAGCTGGATTGATGAATAAAGACAAGATATTTCACGGGTTTCATGTGTTGAGCGAAATTAAGAAAAGTATTTTTCATATGTTTTTGTAATCTTTCTCAAGTTATTCACAGTATTTAATGTGTTTCTCAATCTTAATGTTATAACTAGAAAATTACTTCAGAATTTGTTTGATTACACTGTGTTTTAACAGTTATGCATTTCAATGTTTTCTACTGATATCTGAGTTAAGGAATTCTTAATTGCTCCTTAGTTTAAGCTATACTCTTCAAAATATAGGTTAAAGGATTCTTAGTTTCCCTTTGATCTAGAGTATCCCTCCATTCCTTATTCATATCCCGATTTGAGAACCCTTAATTTCTCTCTCACCCTGATTGAAACCGTTTCACCCCTTTGTTCCAAAGATCTGAACTTTACTCTGCTAGCTTGCCCTTTGAACATTCCATTTAGTGAGTTGATCTAGTTTTGTTGCCCTTCTGTTGAATCCATAGCCCAATGGTCTAAAGATGTCATTTTATCCATCTGTTTCAAGGATCCCACCATCCAATCTCGAATACAAATAAAAAACCCCAGAACACTCATAACTAGCCTAAAAATCCAATCAAACTAAGCTAAATCATATAGAGAGAGCCCTCTCTTAGCCTAGGTTGGCTAGAGCCTATTCTCCAAAGTTGTTTTTTGGTTACCTCGGTCATTTTATTTCTTCTAATAACTTCTAGAGAAATTTATGAGTGATAACATAGGGGATATACGCACAACATAAATATAGAATTTCTTGACTGTCAAGACCACTTACCTATCCTAATCTAGATCCAATAGAACATAAAATACCTTATGAAGTAATGATTGATTTCTCTTATAAATATATGATCATTATTTTTTAGACAAGGGATGTATGTGCAATGATTATAGTTATGAGGGTATTACTTTAATAGAGATTAGATGCATAAATGACTAGTTGGTTGATTTCCAATATTGTAAACGCAGAGATCTAAATATGCTTGAATATTTCCAAGCTTTTGCTTGGTCCTCTCGCTAATATTATTGAAATTATACAAGAGTAGATTGATATATGTTTGAATGGTAGTTATATGCACAAGGCAGAGGTATGCAAAGATTGTATTGATGCCACTTTGACAGAGGTCAGTATTGTGTCTAGAGATTGGCTTGAGAGATGCCTTTTAAAGCTTATGTAGAGAATGTCTTGATAATCCTTTTGCAAATATGTTGAAGGTAGTATGTAGAGGTGTATTTTTAATGATATAGTTGAATTTCCCTACCTATGATGTTGATTTCTTGAGATATCATAACTTAGTTGATGACAATAATTTGTTTTGTATCTTGTCTTGGCCTAGAGTGTGGAAAAGATCAACATAACAGTTAGATATTTTATTCTGCTCATTTATATATATAGTGAATGTGATGTGGCAGTACTCTACCCATGTTGTTCTATGTTTGAGTTGTCTAACACTTACAGATACCTCTTTGGTAGCTTGACAAGGTTTGTAGTGAACTTGGTATTTAATATCGTGAAGCATTATGTGACTTATTTGCTTATGACAATGTGGACCTAGACTTGTGTATGCAGCCCTATATTGGTATTGTGAATAGAGATCCGAGAACAATATGCACGAGATTTCTATTTTCCTTGCCTATTCATTTTAGAGACTAGTATGAAAATATTAATGATGCTACTTGAATATGTTGAGCATGATGATGGAAGCTTGATATGCCATTTTTCTCAATATTGTGAATGTGATGATGGCTTGTGGAATTTGCTTGTTATTCGTGATAGTATATGCAAAGAAGGGTTTGATATTCATATGTGTTATCACTCCTTAATTTAATAAGATAACACAACAAGGATAATATATAACTAAGAAGAAACAATATCTGAAATATCCATGCCATAAGTATCTCTATAACTCCACTGGAATCTCTTCAACATTCAAGCACATGTATTAACACGGATCACAACAACAAACCTCAATAGTTTCCCCAGCAATAATGAAACCATCAACAACCTTTTCCATATGAATTCATCATCTTATATAGTTCATACATAAGATAACATCATGTTTAAATTCAATGCACATTCGATCCAACAGAGGATCAATCTAAAAACTGAAAGGAGGAAAACTATTGTTTTTCCAAATAATTTTCCTCAAAAGCATAAAACATAAAAGTGTTTTTTGTCTCTAAAAACTAAATTTTTCTAAATATAAAACCAACATATCTCCAATCATGATCATCATGAAGTGAAATAGTAAAAATCACAAAGCTTCTTTTTAAGTGTGCAAAAGGTTGTGTAGCAACTGCACAACATCCAAAACATTGGGCGATTGAAACTGGCATGTGGCGGGTTGCTGAGGAAGTGAGTTGGCTGCCACATATACTCCATTTCATCATCTTAAAAACTTGACAAGTGGCTTCCCTTGAGCATGCATGTAGTAGTGTGGGCATGGACTTCGTAGTGTCTGCATTGCAGACCTCCAACGTCATTTTATAAATTCTTTCGAGTCCTAACAAAACGTCTTTATGCCACTAAATTCTTCTCCAAATCATTAAAATAATACTACTATAGTATTAATAACCTTTGAACTTAACACAAAAAATGAAAACCTGAAGAACGGCTTGATGACCTCCCCTTTTGTTTGCCTAAATATTTGTTGCTAGAATCCTTGGTGTTGGATGCACGAGGAGTGAGGTCATGGTGGTCAACAAGAGATCACCTAATAGGTTTAATTTCAATCATAGGCTTAGATATTAGTTTAGGCACCCTTTTAGGAGAATACATGTGTGTTGATCCTTCATACTTCTTTACCAATCCCCATGCCTCATCCAAACTTTTTTTTAGGCTCCTTAACCTTACTTCCAACACTTAATTCCTGAAATATAAACTTTGCATTGCCTCCTTACATGAATATACCATTTGATGAAATGTTTGATTTTTTCAAGGGCCTGGGATGCCTCACAAAGTTTATTGTCACAGTTTTCAAGAATATCTTGGACTAACTTTTAATAGCTTTGATTTAGCTACCTGCAATGGTTTACCTATTTCTTTCTTTCTTCCAGCTCCTCCAAGAATATTTGACATTATTTCCATTGATTAAAGGGAGGTTTTCCAGGAGCTTGATCTACTTGCTTCATCTGCTGCAAAAATCTAAATTTTAACTTAGAAACCTTAACTTATTGCCCACTAAGCTCAAATGCAATCTTCTTAGCCTTCTTTTCAAATGAAACAAGCTTCCCTTTTTCTTTAGAAATTGTTTCTAGAGGTGACTTCACCTTGTCATCTGTTGGTTTGGTTGTCTCCTTCAGGTCCCTGTTTCCTCTTCTCAAGGGTGTTGTTTTCACCTGATATTTAGAAAGTGTCTCTTTCATCCTAACCATTTTGGGACCCTCTTTTTCATATTGTATAGCACTTTGTTCAGGTTTTGCTATGTCTTCCTCTTGCTCTAGTTTCATTACTTGAAGTCCCTTCACTTCTTCCTCTTTGCCATGATCTTGCTTGTTTCCCTGTCTATCTTCAAAAATATCTACCACTACTTGAGGGGCTACCTCTTCCTCATTCTTTTTAATGCTTGATCTTGTTCTAGGTCTCATTACAAATTTATCCTGAATTGTATCTTCAATCTCCACTTTAATCTTGGTGGGTTGTGTTGATGCCACTTGTGCCTTTGCTTCCTTTTTTGTCTTCTTATCCTTCATGTCCTGTTTTTTAGCTTTCTTACCAATCTTGTTTATGGTTTTTTGTTTGGCTTTACATCTTCTTTTTTCATTGATTTTATCTCCTTCACTAAATGGATAACTTCCTTCTTGAGTATTCCCTGCATTTTATGTTCCTCCTCACCTAATTTTACTAGTGAAGACCCAGCTTGAGGCAATAAATCTATACTAGAAAGGAAATCTAACCAATTCAATTTCTTCTTTTCAACTGCATATTTAACTAAAATCTTGATAAGCGAGAAATGAAATAAGCTGGAAGCATGATTATCTTTTTGAATCTGCACTTTAACTACCATTCTCTCTAAACGTTTCAGATAAAAATAAGGTAGATTCATATGTTTACTCTCTGTAAAATGCCATAACAGTCTCAAATGGTACTGATAAATCCTATTGAATCTTCCTTCATAGGTGAAGTACCTCTGAATGACTTTCAAAATATCAATATATTGCTCCTGAAGGTAAACACTAGGAAAGGTTGACGAAAACTTATCCAAAAATTCTTGCTTCACAAACTATTTGAAACCTACAAGGTCCAACTCATCTCCATTAAACCATTTTTCCCTTATTTTAGGAAGATTAGTGGCATCAGCAATAAGTTTTTCAGTCACAAGAATCTCCACATTTCCTATTTTGAATCTTCCATCTTGAAAATTAAGGGCAAATATACTAGCAAGCCTAGTATGGTGACCTATCTTCTACACCTTCTAACAAAAACCTACATTTTTAGAGGCTACCTGAATAACAGGGGAGGATTTTATCAAGCTCAAGGTGTTAGGCTCAGTGCTCACTAGATCTCCACCTTTCTTACTGACAACAGGGGCCATTTGATCTTGATTGTTGGCAGGTGAAACTCGACTTTCAAAAGGAGCTACATGTAAAGATCAGATGACACAAGCCTAAAAATGGTGACAGCACAATTCAAATCAAATAGTCAAGTCAAAGAGTTGGTGACAGGGAATTTTCTGAGGTTATAAAGTGAGTAGGAGAAACTCATAATCATTTATTGACTTATTTCGACCTCTCAACAATCAACAAAATGAAAACAATTCATATTTATGAAAAATGATTGAGAACTTGGAAATGAAACTATATTCTTGGATAAAATAGGATGTGCGATGTGTTTTCTCCTTTAGTAGAAAATGCACAAAGTTTGGTTGAATTTGATCGGGATACAGAATAGTAAAAACTCAAAAAAGCTCACCGACATCTTACCTCTCCCATCCCTGATAATGAAATTGCATGCAGATGAATACCATGTTTAGCAACTTTACAACCTTGGCACCCTTTATGCAGCAAGAGCGCAACACTCTTAACTTGTGTATAGCAGGAGCACAACACAATTTGTGAACTTACCTGTAACCCATCTTCAAAACATGGTCTATTCCCAAATTTCCTACAGGAAGAATGAATTTATTCACCTATGATCAGAGGAAATGAAAAATTCCAGTGTTCTGTAATGATTTGAAAGTAATTCAAAAACTTTGTTGATGTAATGTAGCTTGATGTTAAATCAGTGCTACACTTGAAAAGTAATTATTTCAGAGTTAGGGATCATGAAAAAATTTAGGAGAGTGATGGAAGTATGATGAGTGAATCGTATGAAATGGATAGCGACAAGGGTCAATCATCATAGAAAATGGTGTTTAGGCAAGGGAAAATTTAGGTCTAGGGGTTTATACTTAGGATAGAATGGGAGTGGGGAGGTCTAGGCCTAAAATAAGGAATAGGGATGATATGAATGCTTAGGAATAGGGGAATTTTAGGACAACAAGTGAATAAGGGGATGGGAAAAATAATGATGTCGAAAGAGGGAACACATTAGAACATTAATGAATGCGCTACTTTAATATCATTCCTTTAACTGTAGACACCCTATCAACATTCAATATCTTGACTCAATGGTATATTACAACAACTTTCAATGCTCATATACCTCTTCCCATGACTGACTTTATTGACCAAGGATGACCAAACTCATCATGACTCTCTAGACAGTGACACATCAAATTTATGATAGTGAAAACATTTATGAATTTGACCCCCTCCAAGATAAAAAAATGATAGTTATAAGGCCTTCGAGTAATAAATTAACCTACTCTAACAGTATTGATGATTATTTTTGAAAGAAATATTATGCTACTGCTTAATGTTCTCTACTCTATAGTGATATTTAGAGCAAAGTTTTGTACATTGGCTTGAAAGGTTGTAACTTAGTGCCTAGGTGTAAGATATATTTGGTATTTGACTAAAGACTTTGACTGAGATATTGCATAGTTAGAGTTTTGACATGAATATATGATTTTACTTGAACATAAGATCTACTTGACTTGGGTATTGGCCTTGGCATGGTATTTAACAATTTTGGACAAAGGTCCTTCATATTTTTGTTGTTCATTCTCCTCTTCTAGACTTATGAACATGATTTGATATTGCATCTTGACTGATAGAATTTGTTTTTCATGGTAAAAGTTGCAAGGGTTTGGTAACTTCGTTTTTGGCAATGCTATTTCATGTATGGTTGGATCTATTTGATCCTTAATAGTATTAAAGGCATATTGACTTGGATGTTTGATATTGGGAATTTTGACTTGGATCTTGGAATGATATTTGAATGGTTTTCTTTAGTTCTCTAGTTACAGTAGTATATTCAGTATTGGCATAGTGACATTAAATGATAGGTATCTAATCATTGGTATATTGATCTATTAGTTTGGTCAAAGATTTAGTGATTGGTATGATTGATATACAACAAATGACTTAGTATTTAGTATTGATTTAGTGGTTGAGTATTGAGTATCGGCATCATTAGTTCATTCATATTCAGTAACTCAGAATTGGTATTCAGTGATTGGATTTCTTCAATTTGTATCTAGTAGTTTAGAATATTGATATTGGTTTTCAGTGATTCAACAATTGGCACATTGGTCTTCAGTATTGGTATTTAATGATTCAATTCGGTGTTGCTTTGAGCTTATTGCTGGTGTTGGCCCAGATTCAAAATAGATGAAATATGGCCTACATGTTTTATGATTGGCTAAGAGAGGTGGATACAGTGTAAAATATTATGAAACATGGCTCACGAGGTGTTGAGGGTTGTAGCCTTTAGTGAGGGAGTAAGTGCTTCCTCTCAGTAGGAACAGGGAAACTTGATTAGGGGGTTTTACCTCCCTTCCAGTAGGTGTTGAAGAATGACTGTAGGTTGTAGCCTCCTATAGTTGGGCGCCTTCATATTGAAAAGAGTCTAAATTAGTACAAAATTCTAAGAAGACTTCTTTATAATAATAAAAAGATAGATTGACAACAACAGTGGATTTCTCCCACATTGGGTTCCCACCTAAAATATTGGTGTGCTTTGATTCCTATGGTATTGCTTTTGATTTTTCTTATCATTATTTGAATAAGATATAATGCTGATGTTGTAAATACCTGCATGCACCAGTCTTCAAATCTTAATGGCTACGACCCCTTTAACCAATCTATACAGAATGATTCAATTCAGTAACCCAGTCTTTCCCTTCATCGTTTCTTCCCATCGAGACTCTATAACCCTTTATAACCCTTTAAGCCCTTAATCCCACATATATATAACCACTCCTCTTTAACCTTGGTTATCTTGGACTTACCACATAAATCCTTCAAATTGGTGCTATAATTATTATAAAACTTTTATAAAGGAAATACACATAAAACATGTGTAACACACCTTTTCCCACTTTTTCCATAGTCTTTGCACATTTCTTGAGGGCTCCCCTTTATCGCTAATCATAATCGGGGTTGGCCGCAGTCACACAACACATTTCTCCTTCTCCTCCAATATGCGATAATGTCGTATTCCAAATGCTATACAACGATGCCTATTCCTTATCGGGTCCGCTTAACTTCACATGTCGCATTCACTCTCAGCCTATACATTACCATGGGGTTTTGTGATGCGATCACATCGTTGATCGCATCAATCACAAGTCACAATCACTACCACCAATGTTAAATCACTCCCCCTTGGATTGTTTTGATGCGGTACTCCGTGATGATCTTCCATCGTTGATCCAACCTTTTGATCCAACAGTCAGCGATGATATCGCTTGTCGCAAATTGCTATCGCTAGTTCTGGTGGACCAAGCTTCATTCCTTATGATTGAAATTTTGCGATGTGATATTTCAGTTCTATGCGACTAAACCCTATCCGTTAGTTTGATAAATCCAATGGTGTCTGTGCATGATCACTTTTCCTCTTCGCTCTTCCTTTTGATTTGGGGTTTTATATGATTTCTTCAATGTTTCTCTGCAACTTGGGTTATTTCATGGTTCTTCTTCCTTCATTGTTCTGCTACGTGACTCCGCCTACATTCAAATATTACACGAAATCTCTGATACACACATAATTTAACATTTCAAGTTGGAATCATGCACTTATACAGTTTGGAACTGAATCTACGTATAAATATACATTTGCATAATTTCTCTATCTTTGGCCCGATCTTCCGTTATCAGTGGCGTCTACTTACAACTTGCTCGTAGGCTTACAATCACATTCTCATTTGGCTAACCCCCTACTCTTCTCTCTTGCTTTCCTTTTCAATACATCATTAGCAGTTTCTTTTATAGTTCGAGGAACTGTTCCTTAGTTATCAGCCAGTTTCTCAAAAGTTTCTTCAAATGGTTCTTAACTAATCCTAACTTAATCTGCTTGCCTAATTTAAGAACTAACAATGGCTAATTCAGCCTTAATTTTAAATGAAACAAATTAAAACAGAACAAAAATATTTCCTAGCTCTCGCCTCTTCATTCAGATGCTCCTGCACCAAACACTTTGATTGGCTAATGAAGTAATTCATCAAATGAATTGAAATGAATGCATAAATTAACTAAATTTTAATTTGGAATGAAATACTAATTCACCCCCCCCCCCCCCCAACCCCTCTCAGTTTTTTAACAATTGGTATTAGAGAAAATATCTTGAGTAACATCTTGACTGCTTGAGAGTAGATCAAGGACAATGGGAAGGAAGTAAAAGAAGAAGGCAGTACAAAGGAAGAGACCAGGCCAAAAAAGCAATGAGATTTATTTATCTGATGTTTTGGTAATATTTGCATTCATAGATCAAGGAAAATCAATAGTAGATCAAGGGAAGCTAGAAACAATAGATAATGAAGGTATGCTCATGCTTAACAATGTTAACTATAAGAAATGGAAAGAAAATATGAATTTAACGTTCCTTAGATCTGATATTTGGCATTTAGTCTGTAATGGTTATACAAAAACCCCTCCATTAGAACAAGATCTTCAAAAGAATAGACATGCATTAAATGAAATCTTTTGTAACATATCTGATTCAATACTAGAGAAATTTATGCATTGTGAAACGGAAAAATATGTATGGGATAATCTAAAGACCATTCATGATGGAGAAGGAAAACATGTAAAGGAAGATTTCTCATCAGGTAAACTAAGGTAATCATGTTCCTAAGACAATAAATGAATCTAAACAAAACTATGGTTTTTCAAATGATGAGAGTGATCATGAAATACCCCTTCTTATATCAAATGGAGTTACTGATTCAAAAGAAGACATGTTAGAATAAGTACTTAATCTTAGAAGAAAAGTTTCTTCTACTTTGAAAAAGATTCACAATCTTGAGAATAATTTGTAGTGATGTAAAAGAAGGGATCATGATGAATTAATGAATACTAAGATAATTAATGTAAAATTTGAGATCATCACTCTGAGATCAGATCTTGAAAAATCAAATAAGCGAAATGAAGAGTTACTCCAAATATTTGAAGAACAAGAGAATGGGATTAAGGAAGAGATTATCAAGTTAAGAACACAACTGGAAGAAGGAAGAAATATTGAAGAAAGTATGAGGATGAAATATATTGAAAAAGAAGATAAATTTCAAAGACTAGAGACTGAGGTAAGCATTCTAAAAGGTAAAATGCTAGAAAAAGACAAACATTTGAGATTCAATGACAATACCAAGATCTTGGACAATCATCTTAATTTTCAAATATCTCCCTCCATTAAGTAAGGGCTCGATTTTCATGAAACTATAAAGGGAGAATATAGCTCACTAGCTTGCGCAAGAAATCTAAAGGTTAACAAAGAAAACTTTGAAAAACCTAGTAAAGAATTAAAAATTCAATCAAGCCAACAACTAAGGAAAATAAATTTTCAAAGGAAATCATTTGCTCCCAATTATAGAAACAACAATCAATTATCACATTTGAAAAATGATATTGAATGTTTTATATGCCATAGTTATAGACACCTTGTAGCCAAATATAGAAGTGGATTGTTCAGATCTCAAGGAAATAGTTTCTCCATAGGAAAACCATCAATTCCCAGGTATTCACGCTTTTTTAAAGGGTACTATTTTACATGCAATTTATTTGGTCACAAAGCTATTAATTGCAATAAGAAAATTATGAAGCAAAAATATTATGATTCCTTTATCCCCTTCTCTAGTCATGTAAGGTGTTATAAATCTAATAAGTTTGGACATGTAGCAAAAGAATGTAGGAATAAGATAATGAATTAATACTAGAAACAAGTAGACTCTCTCCAAAGAAAGTAGCCAAACAAGAATATTGTTATCAAAAGACCTGAAAAAGATGGATCCACCAACACTAAGGTGAAGTAGAAGAAAGAGGATCAAGTAAGATGTGGCCTTGCTCTATGTGCATTAAAAGAAGAAGATATATGATACATTGATAGTTGAATCTCTCATCACATGTCTGGAAATAAAAGAGAATCTCTCTCTCTCAAAACAAGAGTGGTCAAATTATACTTGCAAATGGTACATTTGCAAAGTTATGAGGTAAGGGTAATGTTGATCTTGATATTAAGAATACATAAATAGCTAATGTACTATTAGTTGTTGGGCTAAAGTAAAACATTCTAAGTGTACGAAAAATAACTAATAAAGGACATGTAATTGTATTTACATCAACTCGATGCAAAATTATAAAAGAAGACACTGGAAAAACTATAGCAAAAGGATACATAAATGCTGGCAAATTATGTGTTCTGAAGAAAAATCCAACCCAAAAAGGGAAGTTAGTTTCTTCCTCTTCAGATTCACAATAAAATAAAATGGTCCACACTACAGTCTATTATATACATATGAAGCAATTAGGTCCACAAAATTTGTGGTGCACAATCTCAGTGGGAGCCTTGCATTGATGAGGATTTCATGTATTTTGATTGTTGATGGTTTATGATTTTTTGGTTAGGATAATATATGACATGATCAGGAGGAGCTTCTCATTTGATATAACAACTCACTGTTGGCATTATGGGTCTAACATTAGTTTATTACAAGTTGTCAATCTGATGTTTGAGCGTCATGAATTATGCATCTTTTGTGATATTGGTGTGAAGGATTGGCACAGGTTTGGGAGGAGCTTCTCTTATGCTTCAAATAGTTCATTGACTTCATTATGATGAGTTCATTGATGTTGTGATTTGTATTCTTAAATTGGTCCTTCAATGCATTGCTTACTGTCGGAGGTCACTGTGTCATGGTTGATGTTGATCTATTACTATTGATTGGTCTTCTTGCAATTTTTATCTTTTATTTGCATCCACTTTGATAAAAGGGATATATGTGTTCTTGTCAATATGAAATTTGTACTATTGTTATTGGTTGGTCTATTGATACATTTCTTCATGAGGATTTGCATTACATATCATGATTGATGATTGGTTGATATGCTTGTGATGTTGAAGTTCCTCTTTGATTTCTCATATTTTGTTGATGAGAAGTCTCTTGTAAATCACTATGATATCATATGATATTTTTGAAGATTGTTGCACATATTGATGAAGAAATGAAGTATTGATAATGGTATTATAATATCATAAATGCATGGATCTTTGGTCACATATGTAGATCCCATTTACAGTGTCGAGCATTGCAAGAGGAGCATTTTTAGGATCTTCCCTTTTCCCTTGATGTGAAAGGGGGAGAGATGGACAAGAGGTTTCCATCAAGTAAAAAGGGAGAGATTGTTGGAATTATGGTTCTATTTTGTCCTTGATGGCAACCATGATTTCACAGGAATTCCATAGCATTCACACGAACATTACAGGTTGCACAGGAACAATATAAGTGCTCATCTCCATGGTATTATTTGTTTTGGTTATTTTGTGTCATGAGTCAATACTACTCATGAATATTTTATTACACAAACAATATTTAGAATATGTTATTTTATGGTGGAAGTTACTAATGGTCCAATTCATTATGGTTAGTGTGGGTTTATTATTATATTGTGAGAATCATGAATATATGGTTAAAGTCCCCATAAATTTTGGACTGTATAGTTACAAATCAAATATCATGCTTAAATAATGGTGGACCAATATATATGGTGGTGGTTGTGAAAATGAGAAAATTCCATTTTGGACCAAATAATGCTAAACCAATAGGTTGAGTCTATGGAAATCAATCATGTGTGCCCAAGTTTTTTTTGATACAATCAAAGTGAATACCATTGGTTTTTTCTATGGTAATACACAGAAGAAAGGTTATAAAAATAATTGTAAAAAGAGCTTCTGCGTAAATCACATCAAAGAGATCATTGTCGACGCGTTTCGAACCAACCAATGTGGTTCATCGTCAGGACGAGTTGAAGAAACAGATCTGGCCTAGCAAGTTAAATAGACTGAGCAGAGACTCCAACGGCTACCTAACGGCTATATTTGACTTTAGGACCTAGGTCATAATTATATTAATAAAATTAATCTAATTATTATTTTTATAATATTAATATAATATTTTAATTCCTTGAGATAAGAGAAATTAGGATAGAGGAGGCCAAAGTCATTGCGAGGGTAGATCAGTACCATCATCGCAAGTTAAGGGAAGCTATTGAAATCGAACGAAGACCCATCAATCTCAACAGAGATGATGGTTGGAAGGTAAGTAGAAGTTGGATCCCTGCCTTGTCATCTTAGAGTTTCTTCCCCCCCCGCCCCCCGCCCCACTGGTCATCCTAGGTGCTTTATCTGTGTGTGTTTGGTTTAGTCTTTTCGAGTATATTTTTCGTTGGCATCGTTGTGTTCTTATTTTTATTGGATTCCTCCAATATCTATTAATGACTTTCTTCGTTTTAGGTATTAATCGAATTTATTTTATTTTTATGTAGATTTTATCACTGATATAGTTCCTTTTCCGGTTTCAGTAGTTTATTATTTAATTCATTAGGTTAGTTTGATTAGTACATCTAAATTATGATGTATTATTGGATCTAGTTTAAGTGGTATAATGATAACTTATATAGATATGTAGTATATATTGAAATAAATTAAAATTTTAATAGTTTTAAATAAAACATATATAATAATAACTTAAGAAGAATATATAATTACTTATATAACTTAAAATTATTCTTTCTAAAGAAGTATTTCAAGCAATAATAATTTAAAAGTGATTTTTAAATAACCATTAATATTATGTTATTCAAACAAATGAAATATAATATTATTATCGTAGCATTATAAAATAGGACTAGATTTAATAATATATATAACTAAAATTACTCTTTCAAAAATATTAATTCAATAGTAAAAATTTTTAAATAACCATTATTTTATTTAAACAAATTAAATTTCCTTTAATAATATCCGCTCATATATTAATCATACCTAATTAAAATATTATATTATTACTTATTGTTATAAAAATTAATAATTAGATTATATTTATTAATATATCCTAATTTCTCTTATCTCAAGGAATTAAAATATTATATTAATATTATAAAAATAATAATTAGATTAATTTTATTAATATAATTATGACCTAGGTCCTAAAGTCAAATATAGCCGTTAGGTAGCCGTTGGAGTCTCTGCTCAGTCTATTTAACTTGCTAGACCAGATCTGTTTCTTCAACTCGTCCTGACGATGAACCACATTGGTTGGTTCGAAACGCGTCGACAATGATCTCTTTGATGTGATTTACGCAGAAGCTCTTTTTACAATTATGATGGATCACAGAAGCCTCAATTCTACAGCTATAAAAATAATTGATCTTCACCATCCAAGTGGATACTTGAGACAGATCCGTGTAGTTTGGACAATACAGTGAGGTGAAGAACATAATGCACACATTTGAAGCACACAAATCGATCTTGAGTATTGCTTATCCATGCGACCCTTTTGAGAGTGTTGGAAAATTTCTAAGTACGCATTTGATAATTACAAAATGATTTGAACATTGCATTTTGTATGGACAATATGCTTGGAAAAATGTGGTAGCTACTCATTAAACTTATTTAATTTATCTTGTGTGCATATTTAAATGTAAAGATTTTCTCCCACGTGGTTTTCCTCAGTAAGTAATGGTTTTATTTATGGATCGAACCCATAAGATGAATAGTATGTGCACTTGACAATCACAAGAATGTTTGAAGTGATTTTTCTGTAGTTGCTCTCCAATAGGAAGAATTCATTGTCTAATGGAGGATTTGATGGTTGACTTAATATCCTCATCTTGCTATTACACATTTTTTTTCCTGATGTTGATACAAGTTTGACTCTACATCTGAGTTTCATTGATACATTTTTCTCTGATTTTACCTCTAACTAGTTCTACGTTGAGGCTTGACTAGGCACAATATAGATCTGCTTACATTATTTGTTTTTAATGTTGGCATAATATTGACACTCAAAACTTGTGTTCTTTCCCATTTACACTGTAATTGGAGAAAAGGGGGATATACACACAACATAAATAGAGGATTTCGTGGTTGTCAAGACCACTTACCTATCCGGATCTAAATCCAATAGAATAGAAAAGATCTTATGTAGTACTGATTATTTTCTCTTATAAAGAGTTTATTATTATTATTTAGATAGGGGTTGTATGTGCAGTGACTATAGTTATGAGAGTACTGCTCCAATAGAGATTATATGCAGAAATGAATAGTTGACCGATTTGTAAATTGTTGTAGGCACAAAGATATAAATGTGCTTGAAACTTTCAAAGCATGTGCTTGGTGATTTGACTAATATTGTTGAAATAATAAACAAGTAGATTGATATATTCTTGAATCTTAGTTATATACACACAAAAAAATGTATACAGAGATTGTATTGATGCCATTTTCGCATAGATCAATATTGTGTTTAGAGATTGGCTTGAGAGATGCCTTTTAAAGCTTATCCAGAGAATGTCTTGATGATACTTTTGCAAAGATGTTGAAGGTAGTGTATAGAGGTGTCTTTTGAATGATATAGTTGAATTTCCCAGCCTGTGACGTTGATTTCTTGAGAGATTAGGACTTAGTTGATGACAGTAATTGTTTTGTATATTGTCTTGGTGTAGGGTATTGAGAAGATCAGCATAACAGTTAGATATTTTACTTTTCTCATTCATATACATATATATAGTGAATGTGAAGTGACATTTTTAAACCCTTGTTGCTCTATGATTGAGTGTACTGATGCTTGCAAAGACCTCTTTGGTATATTGAAAAGGTTTTTACTGAACTTGGTATTCAGGATAGCAAAACATTATGTGACTTATTTACTTATAACCGTGTGGATCTAGACTTGTGTATGCAACCCTAGATTGGTATTGTGAATAGAGACATGAGAAAAATATGCATGATATTTCTCTTTTCCTTGCCTATATCATTTTAGGGACTAGTATTAAAATATTAATGATCCTACTTGAATATGTTGAGTATGCTGATGGAACCTTGATATGCCAATTTTCTTAAAATTGTGAATGTGATGATGGCTTGTGGAATTTCCTTGTTGATAGTGATAGTATATGCAAAGAAGATTCTAACAGTTGTATTGATGATTTATTTTGAAATAAATATTATGTTGCTACTTGATCTTGTCTACTCTACAGTGATATTTGGAGCAAAGTTTTGAACATTGGCTTAACAGGTTGTAACTTGGTACCTGGGTGTAAGCTCTATTTGGTATTTGACTAAATAATTTGATTCTAATATTGGGTTGTTATAGTTTTGCAATGAATCTATGACTGGCCTTGAACATGAGATCTGTTTGAATTGGGTATTGGCCTTGGCATGTTATTTAACAATCTTGGATAGATATCATTCATATTTGTTGTTGTTAATTCTACTCTTCTAGACTTATGAGAATGATATAATATTGCTTCTTGACTGATAGCATTTGTTTTGAATGGTAAAAGTTGCCAGGGATTGGTAACTTGGGTTTTGACAGTGCTATTTCATATAAGATTGGATATATTTGATGCTTGACAATAGTAAAGGCATATTGACTTGGATGTTTGATATTTGGAATTTTGACTTGGATATTGGAATGATTATTGGATGGTTTTTTTTAGTGCTCTCGTTACATTGGTATATTCAGTATTGACATATTGGCATTCAATGATATGTATTTGCAGCATTGGTATATTGGTCTATTATTTTGGTCAGAGATTCATTGATTGGTATGATTGATGTACAACAATTGAATTAGTATTCAGTATTGATTCAGTGGTTCAATATTTAGTATTGGCATCATTGGTTCATTCATATTCAGTAACTTGGCATTGGTATTCAATTATTGGATTGCTTCAGTTGGTATCAAGTGGTTTGGTGTATTGGTATTTGTTTTCATTGATTCACCAATTCACACATTGGTCTTCAGTATTGGTCTTTAATTATTGAGTTTGGTGTTGGTTTGATATTATTGATGGTGTGGGCCCAGTTTGAATATAGATGTCAATATTGGTCTTGAATGATTGAGGTCGGTGTTAGTTTGAGATTATTGATGGTGTGGGCCCAGTTTGAAGATAGATGAAAGGTGGCATGCATGTTTTATGATTGGCTGAGAGGTGGATGCAGTGTGAAATATTGTCGAACATGGTCCATGTGGTGCTGAGGGTTATAGCTTTCATTGAGGGGGCAGGTGCTTCCTTTTGGTAGGAGTAGATAAACTTGATTAGGTGGTCGTAAATCCGTTTCGGTAGGTGCTGGAGAACGAGTGGAGGTTGTAGACTCTTACAGGTGAGTACTTTTGTACTGACAAGAGTCTACATCAATACAAAATTGTAAGAATATTTATTTATAATAAAAAAAAGACTTATTGATAAAAATGATGGTTTTCTCCCATATTGGGTTTCCACCTGAAATCACGGTATCCACCTATGTTGATGTGTTTATGTTCTTTGATTCTTATAGTATTAATTTTAATGTTGCTTAAGGTTCTTCGAATAAGATATAACATTGTGATTGGCTAATGAAGTAATTGATCAGATGAATTGAAATGAATGAATAACTTAAATTTAATTGGGAATGAAATATTGATTTAACCCCTCACCCCCATCTCCCTCCTAGTATTTCTAACAAATTTTACCATTTGTACCATTTTAGACGGTTTGGGCCAAAGAAGATAATTCCCAACCCTCATGCTCTATGGATGTGCTCTAAAACTTTTTGGAGAATTAAAAATCCCATCAACAAATGTACGTTATTAAATGGTGGGAAATTTGGAGCTATTTTGTAGGATTATTTAAAAATTTCTTTTATGGCTCTAGTGTTGGGATATACTACAAAAAAATAATCTTTATTCCAAGCTCTATTTAGCAATTTTATGATCTATCATTTCCAAGTTCTAGATTATTCAAGATTGGTGTGCAATTTAGGGAAGCCCTATTATAGCTTTGGTTCTCACCATTTGCACTAAACTTTACTACTTATGTATCTTGTAATTCTGAACCTAAAGGATTTATTGAAAATTCACATATCTATATAATACATGAGGAAACATTACAAATAAATGGATTAGTTCCCAAATCAATCTCAATGAGAATCCACAACAATGAGAAGCATTGTGTAATGCAAATTGCAATCATGTTGAATCTTATACATGAGCAAAGGAAAAAAATTAATGAATTTAAGGGATAGTGTTGTATACTAAAAAACCTAATCCTAAATTTATGTCAGGATTCACTATCCATACTTTCAAATGAGCAAGTCTTTAATACTTTATCTCAATGTGAGCCTAATTAGGATGAGATTTTACATTTATCCAATTAACTTGGAGAAAGTGACAAATCACCATGTTTTCTTTTAGGTTCTATGTTGTTTTAAGCAATCCATATTTTAGGTATCTTTTATAAACTATATACCTGTGTTTGTAATTGGTGTATAATATTTTTAAATAAAAGAAAATTTGTTGCTTTTCAAAGTTATATATATTTTTTTAAAGCAACGTATTAAGCTTTTCTATAAATTTCCTTAACACTTTTATGGCCTTCTCAAATATTATCCTACATTTCTAGTTAAAATATTCAAATGAAATATATCTATCAAAAGAAACAATAAGAAACTATGATTATGATCTTCTATATTCACATAGGAAATATGTTGGTTAACGTTTTTTAACAAAAATGTGATAAATAAATTAATTTTTCAATTAAAAAAAACCTAAAATACATATTTTCTACTTTAACCAATATAGTTTTATTTCAACTTTAGATTTATCATAATCCATATCTATTTATTTATTAATTCGTAAGAATTATATTAATAATATTATTGTGTATTGATAGTCATATATTTAGCACATTGAGAATATCTCTTTCATAATGTGTACTAAATATATTC
The DNA here is from genome assembly GCA_000404065.3 of Pinus taeda. Classification (NCBI taxonomy): domain Eukaryota; kingdom Viridiplantae; phylum Streptophyta; class Pinopsida; order Pinales; family Pinaceae; genus Pinus; species Pinus taeda. The sequence continues at coordinate 40,331 of APFE031686770.1, forward strand.
TTATAAACACATTAATATTATTAATATGATTATTGGTAATAATAGAAAACACATAAAAATGTCTTTGAACATCAAGCATTGTATATTAATACAAACAAAGAGTTTCATGCATATTAATTTATTAATGATTTCTATTATGTGTTAGTAAATATTATTATATATAAGTTATCAGGTTTTTATTCAATCGGATTTTCACATATTATGTATGCTCATGACATATTAAATAATATTTTTAATTTGATTACATATCGTAAAATACGTCTAAAAATCACAGTATTTAACTCTTATCAATACAAACCCAATACACCTTCCCAATTTAAAAAACCTCTACTTTCAGTAGATATTGTGGGTATCTATTTTTCATTAACACTTTTTATATCCCTTTATATTTTTTCATTAGCTTTGAGCTCCATTTTTTATACCTACCAATATAAAAACCTTTTACCCCCTATTATATGCTCAATATATTGTTATTTTTGCCTCAATATATATCCCTTAATATGAATGCACGTGGTATGGTATTGCTCCCCCAATGAAGCCCCTGTGATATATATATATATATATCATTTTACATGCATCTTAAACTCCGATCTAGCAAGTACTGAAAGGGATAAATTACATATCATGTATATTAAAATAAATAAAAATAAATTACATATTAATAAATTTGATCCATCGTGATGCTTCAAAGATATAGGTTTAAAATGGATCTAGAGTGGTTTATTTTTTTAGACATCAAATATATCTCTGTGAGGGGGTGGTTTATTTGTTATTTAACTTGTTTAGGGTTAAGGAAAATTTTAAAGATGGAAATTTATTTTAAATCGTAAAACCTTAGTGAATTTTCTACTTCTTAATATGTAAACTATAAAATGAAAATTATTTAAATTCTTAAAGATTTTATATGGTTTCCATATGATATTGGGGTTTTTTAAGATAAAATAGTTTTATTCTATAGAATTGAGTGAATCATTTTTAGAAAAATTAGAAATTGATAAAATCAAACTTATGACAAAAAAAACACAATTAATCCATAAACAAAATTTAACCCTTAAAATTTTTTGTATTTATGGTGTCATTTTTTTTATTTTTTAATATAACTTTATGTTATATTTGGTTCTCCCCATACAGTTGTATAGCACTTCACTACTATGGAAATGAGAATTTTACATAATATAATAATCTGAATTTACATAATAATTAAAATTTCATTATAAAATTATTTAAATCATATATATATATATATATATATATATATATATATATATATATATATATATATATATATATATATATATATATAATTGAACTTGCTTTGGAAGGGGGGAGTTTGAGGGGATTGTGGATGGGGCAGCTAACCCTAGCCATCCTTGCCCTTAGTTTTGTGCCTTCCCTTGTTGAATGTGGCGACAACTTTTTTTTGCTACTGACATAGGTGTAGTGGCTTCGTGGGTTTCCCTCCGGTGGTGTGTCATGCGTGTTGGGACCCTTTTGTAGTTGTGATTTCTTTCTGAGACCATACCATTCGTGGTCTGCTCATTTCTTGCGATCTTCATTTTTTCCCCCACTGGTGTTTCTCCTAGGATCATTGGCATGAAGGTCCACTATGGTTTTCCTTGGGCCCTGAGGCCCAGTTTCTTTGGTGTGTGGAGGTCACTTCCAATTCTAGTGCATACTTTAGCACCACCATTTTGATCGAGTCTCTTAGTCATCATGGGGGCTATGGTTTATCGTTGTGGGCGGGCATCTGGGCCAGTTTGTTTGGGTGGTTTCTCCTGACTCTATTGTCACCAAGCCATTATTTGTTGCTAGGTGTTGTGGGGTCGTCTTTGGAGTGGCTCCCTTGCCCTATTTATTGTGGAGATGGGAGTTGTGGAGGTAGGGTCAAAGTGGCTCCCCTGCTACCTTGGCTTTAGCTTCGTGCCTCTTATCTCTTCTTTTGTGGTTGATCTCGTAGATGTTGTGTTTTTGTTGCAGTTTCTTTGAGGTTTCCTGGGCTATCTAGGTGGATTGTGCCCAGGTTTTATTTAATGTGGTGGATCCCTTTACTGTGGTGTTTTTTCCATAGTTTCTATGAGGTTTTTTAGGCTATCTCAGTGTCCTATGCCCAGGTTTTGTTTAAATCTTACTGTCACTTTTTTGTTGGATTCTATGTCAAACCAGGCAGTAACTCCTCGAAGCAAAAACTGATTCGTGTGTTCTATTCCATCAGGTAGGTCTTCATTATATCCATGAGGGAGAGTTTGTTCAGTTCGTCTCCCGATGACTGTTCATATTTCCTATTTATCTATTTACATAAATTCACCCAATCACAAGGATTAAGGTGTCAAACTCCCCCCCCCCCCCCCCTTAATTTGAAGGGATGTTGGTGAGTCCAAGCATCATTCTAAATCGTTCAAGCTTTTCTCTTCCAAGCGCTTTGGTGAAGATGTCTGCAATTTGCTCATTTGTGGAACAATGATAGAGATGGATTGTTTTGGCCTCAACATGATGTCAAATCATATGATATTTAGTATTGATGTGCTTTGTTCAATCATGGAACTTTGGGTTCTTGGCCAACTTTATTGCAAAGGTATTATCAATCATGAGTGGAGTTCATTGTACTTGTTTTACTTGCAAATCTTCAAGAATTTTCTTGAGCCACACAATTTCTTTTGTTGCTTCAATGGTTGCCACGTATTCTGCTTCTATTGTGGAATCTGTTGGAATTAATTGTTTGTGTGATCTCTAGGAGATAGCTCTTGATCCAAGACTCATAGCATATCCTGAAGTTGATACCCTAGTTTCTTTGTCTCCATTGAAGTCTGAGTCAGAGTATCTAATCAAGCTGAAGTCGTCCACCTATGTATACTTGATTCCAAAGTCTTGAGTTCCTTTCAAGTACCTTAGAACTCTTTTTGCAGTAGACCAATGTCCCTCACAAGGCTTTTGCATAAACCT
>APFE031686779.1:15353-61397 GCA_000404065.3 Pinus taeda
AAAATGTTTTCTACTCCACCTTGACATGATAATGCAATCCAAATTCAGTGTTATTGATTTTTTTATTATTACATATATTGATGGTTGGACATATTGCAAAAGGAAAAAAAAAAATTTGTTAATTTTTAGATTTGAGTTTTCCTTCCAGATTTGATAAACATTATCAATATTATTATTTAAATAGTTTATTTGAGGCTGAAAATTCAAATGTAAAGAAATATTTATTTAAGATTGGTTTTATTAAAAGTAAAATTGGGGATAATTTTGGATGGTTTGGGCAAAATGGTTTTGTTTGTTTTTTGGTCAACTCTCAACTTTAAAGATTTAAGCAAAAAAAAAAAAAAAAAAAAAAAAAAAAAAAAAAAAAAAAAATGTGTGTTACTAGTATATTTTAGTTGAATGTAACATAAAGGAAAATGGATTTAGAGATTATTTTACAAAAGGTGATCTCTGGCTTTCAAACTTGTAATTAATAAATGTGACTCTCAATTTAAAGTTTTAGCAAGAAATTAAGAGGAAGAGAGGAAAACAAAAGAATAGATTATTTTATAAAAGGAAAAAAATAGTATGTGTTACTAATATAATTTTAGTTGAATGTACTCTACAATTATACATCTCTCTTTCAAACTTATAATTAGTAAATGTGACATTCACTTTAAAGATTTAGCAAGAAATCAAAAGCAAGAGGGAAAAAAAAAGGTTAGGAGATTATTTTATAAAAGGCAAAAAAATGAATGTGTTAGTAATATAATTTTAATTGAATCTACTCTCTAGAGATACTCTTGTAAATGTGACATATTTATATTTCTTTTTAAGAACTTCGATCTCTTGCTTTTAAATTTGTAATTAGTAAATGTGACTCCCACTTTAAAGATTTAGCAAGAAATCAAAAGGAAGAAAGAAAAAAAAAAGTTAGTAGATTATTTTATAAAACTCAAAAAATGAATGTGAGTTACTAATATAATGTTAGTTGAATGTACTGTACACTTATACTTTATGCAAAAAAAATGAATGTGTGTTACTAATATAATTTTAGTTAAATTTACTACACAATTATACTCTTTTAGATCTGACATATTTTTTAATTTAGTGGAATTAAGGTAGATAATACAGTTCTATAGTCAAACATGTCATAGTCTAAGATACGTGGTGGAAAGTCAAATGTTGTTTGTGGATATAGCTTGTACTAGATTGATATAGTGAACCAAAAAATATTATTGTACTTACTCTATTTACATAATAATTTAAATATTAAAAGATATATTTTATTTAATAATAAAATAGATGGAGTTGAAATAATTTGATTTTAGTTATTTTTACGGATATCAATTGTTACCCTTCACTTTCTATAAAATATGTAAATCCTAAATTCGGAATATAATCACAAACATCTCATTAAAAATTTTATTATTTTATTAATTATTTAATTTTTAACTAATACATATTAATATAATAAATTACATATGCAACAAATTATTTCTCATAATTTATTTAATTTTTAACTAAATACATATTAATCATTAAAAAAATACCATATGCACCAATTATTTCTCAATAATTTTTTTGAAAGAATAAATCATTTATGGATAAACTTAATGCCATCTGCACAAATTATTTCTCAATAATTTTTTGAAAGAATAAATAATTTTATGGATAAACTTAATCTCTTCTTAGTTAAAAATTTTCTCCATTATATTACTGAGATTATAGTTTCACTCTTAAACCTTTTATTTAAAAGTTTCGCTAATTATTAAATCACCTCTATAATTCAACTCCTTTGAAGGTTGAATCCCTTTTCAATTGAAAATCTCGACATATTAAATCATTTATCCCATTCATATTTTTGAAGAGTTAGCTCTCTTTTCAATAGGAAATCTTTTCCCGTTACAGTTAAAATGTTACGGGAAATTGTAATTCACCCTTGGAAGCCTTTTTTTGGGCACTTATTAAATACTTTTATTTATTATTTAAATATAAATTATTGTAATATGTAGGTAAAAATGTTATTTGGCACTATTAAATCACTTTTATATATTTATTTAATATAAATTATGTATTATGTAAGGTATATATGTTATAGGTCTTATGTAAGGTTCATATTAAAATATAAATTTCAAATCAACATATACTATATTGAATTAATATATGACAGATTAATTTGAATAAGGATTATAAATTTAATTTAATTATAATTTTTAAATTAAATATAAACTTAATTAGATCACTAAAATATTAAAATATAATATTAGATTGCCAAAGTTTAAATAATGTTTATTGTAAGTTTTAATTCACTAAACCACATATTTTAATAGATATTTAATTATCTATTGGAAAAATAAATTATCAATTGAAGTCAAATAGTTTTATAAACCATTACACTATAGTATAAAAAGTTATTGTTCAACATAATAGAAAATCAAGATTTAAAATATGTGGCTAGTGCAGGGTCTTTGGTGCTTGAACTTGGAGGTGCTTAAATATTTATATCATACTAGAGATAGCTCTTAGGATATGCAATCTTGACTTCCAATCTTTCCACGCAAATATGATGTTGATGTTAGGCACACTTATATCATTCAAAGCAGAGAAAATATCATATATCCCCTCCTCTTTATCTTTCAGAACCCTTCCCAAGAGGTTTTTCATTCCGCATTGAAGGGATATGGAGTTGGAGTATTGTTTTTTCCTTCCCTTGGTGTGGCCAGGGTTAGGAACTCAATGAGATACCTCCTCAAGAATCTCAGAGTCTAAAAAGGCTTGATAGTCTGTTGCAACATTACATTGTAAGTGGTGGATTTCATTGTAGATTTTAGGGGGGGAACACAGTGAAGCATCTCTACAACTTCCTGTGCTTGATGTTGGGCATTGTTATGTCCTTTGGGGGAATGGTTTCCACCTCCTCAACAATTGTGCATGTGCTACCGTGGAGGCATATTGCACAAGGGATGTAGATGCCAATGTTCAAGGCATTGACCACTTGAGGTAGAGGGCCAAGTATAAGGGAAAATTGAATGTAGACTAGGATGAAGAATACAAGCTAGAATGAAGATGCCAACACTGGGCAAGGGAGACGAGGAATAGGAGGACCAAAGAAACACTATATATAGAATATTTCTTCAAGATGTTATCAATACCCCACCATCCATATAGCCAAAATCCATTTATAACGATGCTCCCAGTTGAATTGAAAACATTTAACTTACTAAGAATAAGTGAATAACAATAGAGGTAAGGAGCTTATGAATTATCGACATATGAATGCCCCTCTTCGACTCATTGGCCACATACAACGAAGCATAGAAAGAAGAAATGAATCTTGGCCTAGACAACATCAAACCTAAAGAGAAACCTCCTGACTTGCGAGAAGCTTTGTGAAGGTAGTCTAGTTTAAAGTTTATTTCTTCTCATTGTGTGCTTGGCTAGTACTCAACTTTCCACATGCTAGCATCTAAACCTTTGTTCGACTAGGCAAAAACCATTGCTTGGCTGCTCCAATAAGATCCCCACGCTTCATTAGCCCATATTGTTCAAGAAATCATTAGAACACTAAATCATTGTCCAATCAGACAAAAAAATTTCTAAGTATTCTACCAACTCATGACTTGATATGGATCTAAGTATTCTACCATAATATTACCCTATAATATTGTAATAAACTCTATTTGCAAATTAAAAAATTTCGATCATAAAAATAAAAATAATTTTATAAATTAAAAATCTATAATTATATTTTTTTAAATAAAATGATAATTTAAAATAAAAATAAATTTAATTAATTTATGATTTTAAATATATAATAAAATAAATATATATAAATATCAACCATATTTAATGATTCCACTCTAAATAAATAAAATTAATAAATAACTAAAAATTTTTTAAAAACTTTTAAATATAATTTTATGTCACCCAAAACATTATCCATGACTTTTAAAGCATTTCAAACAAAACCTTTTTAACCATAGAACTTTCCATATAAAAGTTTGACTCCTTTTCAGCCATCCAAATCATATCATATAAAGTTTGACTCCTTTTCACTAATCCAAATCATATCATATTAAAAGAATAAAATAAACAAAACCATAAACTGAACTCACCGTAAACATGGTAGTAACTAAATCCTATACTAAAAATTTCCGTTGAGATATAAATTTGCCGAGCTGGGCAAGTGACGACAAAGAGGCCCGCGGTTTGGCACACTCTCCGCGCCCACAATGACCCACGGTTTATTTTCTTCTCGAAGCTCACCCGCACGGTCATATCCACCAAAACAGGAAATATCAAACATATCGTCTACTCTGCACACTTTCTGACTAAAGGAGAGACAGACCCACAGCATAGTCACTTACACTCACATGTCCATTACCCTCGGTTTTCACAGCCCCCGGATAATGCCCGTGGGCCGCACACATTTTTCTGTCATCTAGTGATACGTTACTCCTATCTTCTATCATGCCCTACACGTTTGCAGTTCCATTCTATTTAATGACCAGACGAAGCCTTAACTCATTCATTCATCCCTGCTTGTAGTCTTCTTCCCTGTATCAATACCAAGTATCTATTTTAATTAAGAGGGCATTCATCGCACATATTGTGGGGCCTGGTTCAGTTATCTGTGACGGGTCACAGTAATAGCTTGGCAAGTTTTCAATGGATATTGTTATGGACTTTTATATTGCAGAGGATTATGTGAGAAGCCGCTGCAAGTCAAATTCTATGTCGATGCAGAAACGAGGTGGCCGCGTTCCCTTCAATGGTATTAAAGCCGCGGACGAGAAAAAGTTGCCGCCCGCAGACGATAAGAACAAGCTTCCCTCCTCTGCGTTGAAGATGAGGATGTCTACTTCTACCAGTGGTAGTTGTAGCAGCAGTTTTTTGGAGGATGTACTTATTAATTTTTTCGCTTCATAAAGTGATGCCCAACAGTATCCAGAATCTGAACCTGCAACTCACAGTTAGCAGAGAAGTAGCTAAATGTGGTCGTTCTCAACCCCCCAGAAATGGTAATCTCAATTTTGTGAATATGTGTCTTCATTTTTGCCCTTAACCCTCTTGTGCTTCTGGGCGTCGGATTGGTTGTTGTACATTTATCACCTGCTGGTTAATGTGATGATAATTTCTACATATTTGATATTTTCTGAGTCGTTGATGTCAGCCAAATTGGCGCGATCATTTAAATTTGCAATGACCTGAAATTGTAAATGATGATGTAGGGTACACGAGCATTTACTTCTTCATTAACGAAGAGTTACATTTCTTAGCGCAAGGGAATATTTATTTTTGTAAAACTAAGCACTTACATGATCAAACAAGATCTCCGGACTAAACATATTAATGGCCATTGTTTTATAATACTTGTCCTAAATTATTTGATAAAACAATCTCCCTCTAATTAAAAAATTTCATAGATTTATGATACTATTTCAGCACGAAAAAAACAATATATTTATATTATATTCATGATTTGGATCTTATAAGCATACATGTCTCGGTTATAATGCCATTTGCATAGACTGTAGAGTGGATCATACCACATTCTTTGAGATTTGACAAAAAAACATTGAAAGTTGTCCTGTATACACTACACGATGACTAAGTGGAGACCTCAAGTCAGCAAATATAGAAAGCAAAAGGATTTTCATCACTGCAAAATATGTATGTGCATACCTTCACTGTGAGATGTGCCATTGTGTGGGCAATGTAAAGGAAAACATACCAGAATATTTACATTGTTTAAGAGTTATGTATCCAGAAGACAAAATTCCTGGATCTGGAAGTTGTTGCTACCCGTTTTGATCTGCATCTGCCATATGCCTTGGGGAGAAGTTAGACCCATTTTAGATAATGCATCAGCTTTTTTGTTTTTGTCCCTGTCAATGTGAGAAATAGATTAGTCCTTCCTGTTGTTCCAAAACGATGCAATCCTGTCCAACCATCCAGCAAGATGAATGTTTTTTATGTGGTGCTTTGACAAAACATGATTAGTTATTACCCTCGAGTCTCCATAGATTTGCAAATTGGGAATGTCTAAGAAAGATACAAAAGGAAAGAAGACCCACTAAAGCCACCACTTCAGCTCTGTTGTTGGACCCCGGACCAGCATTCCAATAGATTTCAATAGCCTGATCATCTGTTGTTCTGATGTATACACCACATGCACATATCCCATGCTTAGCAGCATCGTCGAAATAAGCACATGGAGAAACCGTGGCCGTCAATACCGTGGGTCTTCTTCCATTCCTGTTCCTGTTCATTGTTGTCATATGATTCCTTCCATAACTATTCCTGTTCTTCCCGGACAATTCAAGGGCGCTGCATAGAGATACTATAGATGCAACTATAGAAGAGTTTGTTTCCACTTTAGAACTAAAAATTCTGTCATTTCTCCATTTCCATATGGCCCAAATGGCCAATAAGTGGATGGCCCTCCATTCTTTGTTCATGATGCTCCATCTTTTGAAAGCTTCAGAAATGGATGGGAAGGAACAGAGGGTGAAACCATAGTGAGCAGCAAGATTCTGCCAGATGGGCTGCACCTATGGGCAAGTGAGGAATAGATGTAAATTATATTCAGATTTTTTCCTGCAAAGTGGACAGATGGCAGGCCCCTGCCAATTTCGTTTTTGTAAATTTTCCCAAGTGAGATTCCTATTATGAAATACCAGCGATGCGAAGATAATGATCTTTGTGGGGAATCCTAATTTCCAAAAAGTAGGAGGAAATATATCTCCGGAATTACCTGCCTCAAAAATTAGAAACTGCATATATATATAATATAATATATATATAATAATATATATATATGTTTTACCTTACTGTCGAGGAGCCATCCAAACCTTTCCATATGAGAAAGTCTTTATCCGCAAAGTGAAAAATTCTGTGGGCGCGCAACAAGGATAAGATAGAATTCCATTGAACCTCCATGTCATCTCGGAGCTACAATTCGGTCGTTGTTTTCCATATGGGAATGGCTCCTTCCCATTTTCAACTGGCGCTGGCCCAGAAGAAGATCCCCTTGTGGTGGAGCGCTCTCATCAGCCAAGGGGATACATGAATTTTCCCAACCCCTCCAGCAAATTTATCCCTTCCTAACATAATATTTGCACCCATCTAAAATTTCCAAATAAGATTTTGTCCGAAATATGGTTCCAATTTCCTGAAGCCTCTCCAGATAACAGATCCATGTGATGACCCAATGTGATTTTCCCTGATCCAATAAGACATGTCGATGTTGTCCATGTATTTAGCGTGAATGGCCGAGCTCCATAACGAGTCGCCCATAATTACCTTGCACATAGATTTGCACAGGATTGCTTTCCTGAAATGTGATAAATCTAATATGCCCCATCCTCCCATATGGTTTGGGCGCACGAGCACAGATAGTTTGGTTAGGTGGAATTTATATTGGTCTTTGTTTCATCCCCAAATAAAATTGGCAATCATCTGTTCAAATTTTTAACTATAGCAGATGGGATATAGAACAGGTGCGCCCAATAGACCATTGTTTGAACCAGAACAGCTTGTGTTAGGATCATGCGCCCTCCTTTAGATAAGCACAATACTCCCATGCTGCAATTTTCTTGTAAAATCGATCTGCAATCCAAGTCCAATCCGCCACCCGATAACCTACTGATTTCAAATTAAAACCCAAATATTTGAGCCCATTCTGGAGTGGAATAGCTTGGATGTTGAATAGTTGAGTAAGGAATTGGATCAGATTCCCATTTATGTCTTCAACATGAAAGGATGATTTCCCTTCATTAACAATCATGCCAGTAGCGCATTGGAATCTTCCCAATATTTCATATAAGCAAATCCAGGATGCTCTGCACAGAATTGCAGTTATGAGAATGTCATCGACGAAAAAGTTGTGGGATATGTATATCCCTCTACATATAGGAAGGGGCCAGCAGAAATTTTTCTGAATCACCCTCTTGATATGGAGGCTGAGGAAATCCATTACTAGAATGAATAGAAGTGGAGACAAGGAGCATCCTTGCCTAAGCCCCCTAGCCGCTTTAAAAAAAGGAGTGGGATATCCGTTGATCAATACAACATAATTTACCTCCTCCACACACGCCATGATCCACCTGGAACACCTATAATTAAGACCAATCCTGGCTAGAAGACATCGGATAAAGCCCCAGTCCACACTGTCATATGCCTTTTTTAGATCTATTTTTAATAAAGAAGCTTCCAATTTCCTAGAATGTATAGAATGTAGAGATTCCTGTGTGAGGGCCACCACATCCATGATATTCCTATCCTTGAGAAAGCCATGTTGTTCAGGGGAAAGATGCAGTGGTAACACATTCCTCACTCTAATAGCAATGATTTTTGAGATCGTCTTGTATAGTACATGGCATAAAGAAATTAGTCGATAATCAGAAAAGGATGTAGAAAGTGTCTTTTTAGGAATCAGAGCAATATATGTGGAGGTTATTCGAAGATTGATATAACCATTTAATCTAGATTCCTCAACCATATTTAGAATGTCATCCTTAAACAAGTCAAAAAAATGGATAAAGAATTTGGTAGACCAACCGTTCGGCCCTGGGCATTTGTCTTTCTGGAAGGATTTCATCGTCACCAATAATTCATCCTCAGTGACTTCAGAGAACAGGGCAGTGTTTTGATTTTCATCAAACATAGTAGGGTACAGATCAATGCCCCATAGGATATCTTCAATGCGACTACCGATATCTCTGTTGTAGGCCTTTTGGAAGAATTTAACAGCTTCACTGGATATATCCTCTTGGGTAAAAAAAGATTTACCATCTTCATCCTTTATTTTCCAAATCGTGTTTGCCTGCCTCCGCCTGTTAGCAAATCTGTGAAAAAACTTGGTGTTTTTTTCTCCTTCCATGAGCCATATGGCATGACCCTTGAGACGCCAAGTGGATTCCTCCTCTGCTAAAATCTTCTGCTTCTTTTTTTCAAGGTCCCATATTTGTTTCCGAATATATGAAGATATGGAATCGCTTTTGAAGCGTGTGGATAAGAATTGCAATTCTTTATCTATTTCTTTCAGCTCTCTTCTATTGAATTATGTTTTCTCCTGCTGCCATTTTTTTACCTTGCTGCGTAGATATGCCATATGGTTAATAAAATCCTGTGTCTGATGCTGAACCAAACCTGTATTTTTCTGCCACGTCTCCTTTATGAACTGATTGAAAAGTTTATCAAAGAGCCACGTTCGGTTGAATTTGAAGGGGTAACCGAATTTGCATCCAATATTATTCCATTGAATTTAAATTGGGCAGTGATCTGATATATACGCAGGTATAATTTTCATCAAGGGGAGACCAAATCTATCAATCAGTTTTCCATGGAGGAAAATTTTGTCTAGTCTTTTTGCCAAGAACGAGTCATTTGACCTCCCATTGTCCCAAGTGGGCCCTCGACAAACCAGTTGTATGTCTATAAAATTATTTTGGATGATGGCATTCTGGATCATGCGGCCAATTGGATCAATTTTCCTGCCATTGCCCCAAATCTCATCATTACACAATGTGCTATTAAAATCGCCCCCAATCATTAAGGAATCAATGTCAAGGAATTCAGATGATAGAAATTTTTCCCAAAATGGATAACGATGTCTATATGGGGCATATATATTTAAATGTGTATAGGATCAGGACAATTACGAAAATAAGCTAATATGAGAATGCCTGTAAAACATTGAAAGGCCACTTCTTTAATCCATTTAGGGTCCCATAATATAGCTAAACCTCCTAATAATCCTACAACATCAGTGGCCACCATGTGCCAAGTAGGGAACATCCTTTCGAAATATGAGATGGTTTGTGTACAGTCATGCATAGTTTCCTGAATCAAGAGAAATCTGGACTTTGTGGATCGAAAGACGTCCTTCAGAGCCATAAACTTTGGATTTTCTCCAAGGCCCCGTATGTTCATAGACAGGATGTTATTCATTGCGAACAGATGGCCGACATGCTCTAAGAGGCCCTTTTGCAGAGAAATCGTCTGAAGCGATTTCTGATACAGGAATATCAATCAGATTTAGATCCCTAGAAGACACATCCTTTCTACCTTTCTCCGGCGGAAGTGTCTAATTCCCCGCTTTTCTTTGCGATGGACCGTAATGTTTCCTGCTGAATTTGGGCTAATAACAGGGGAAGGGGAGCGGTCAGGTTTATGAATGGTGAGTGGTTTCAAATTTAAAGATGCCCTTTTTAGCAGCAGATCAATATCACAGTCAAAAGAGTTTATATCAGAGGATCCTAGGGAGTTATATAGGGTGAAAGAATCGCACACAACCTTCCATTTGGAATCAACTCTAAGGGTTCAGACAGGAGAAGGATTCCCAATGGGGAGGGAGGGATTAACGACAGGGGACTAAGGAGATGATGATATAAATTGTATGGAATGGGATGGATCAGCTGCGGATGGTTTGTCAATTGGCTAGGGGCGAGGAATGGAAACATCAAGGGAAGGTTCAGGAGGAGGGGGAGGTAATGTGAACCCCAACTGAGGTGAGGGCGGGTCATTGTAAGGCCGAGGAGTATGCTTGGGTGTAAAAGCAGACCAGGGACAACATTCACCAGGTCCTATAACCTGCCCATGCGGTCCAGCAGATAACGAACGTGAACACAATTGGTCGGAAGATCTATCCTTGAACGGACATATTTTGGGAGAGAGCTGAGATTTAGGATTAAAAGAACCTCGGAAAGGGTCAACATTGAGATTTTGTTCCATATATTCACTTGCAATTGAATCACCAGCTCTTTTCTCCACTATGCTCTTATTTTTATGTCTAACATCATGTCTGCGTGGACATTGAGGGAGGAGGTGGCCGGTTCTATTACACGCCAAGCACCTAAAGGGTACTTCCCAATAGTCTAAACGTTGTTGGACATTTGACATTTTCCAGTTTAAATCTATAGACTCAGGAAAACCACCCCTAAACCCCTTCTCGATAAGGACCCAAGCTATGCGTTTATCCTTTGTGCCAATGCATCTAGGATCAACATAAATGAATTACCGATAGCGTTACCGATTTTCTCCATAGATTCTCTGTTCCAAAGCTCGATAGGGAAACCAAGCAACTTTAGCCAAATGTAATTATTTTGAGGAGTACAAATAAGAGGATTAAATCCTATATACCACCTGTGAAGAGCCAAAAAACTTCGATCTCAGACCCATGGTTTCGAGAAGATGATCTGTAAATCACGATCCTGGAGGAAGTGAAAACTATACCAATTATTCATAAGCCTAACGATGGTAGGGGAATAGCCAAGCAAGGAAGCCCATTTGGCTGCAATCCAGGTTCTAAAATTAGACTCCTCCATTGACGGAAAGTGCCAGCGACCCACTAAGGCTCTCTTTTGCAAACTCAATATTCTGTCTAATAATAGAGGGCCATCCAAGTTAATGGCGTTAGGCGGGGGAGAAATTTTAACCGGCTGATAATGTTTGCGTTTCAGAAGAGTAACAAAGTCGCCACCCCTGGAAGATTGTTCCTTCTATGTAGAAGGAACGATATCCGCATACAGCGTGGTAGCCCATTCGACATTTGTAGTTTGGCTGACATGGACATTTTCTGCGTCTATTGTGGCCTGCACCAATGTCGAAGCCACGGAGTTGTCAGATGGAAAATCCATACAAATGGACAGCTTCAGAGATCACGAGGACCAAAACTAGATCCCCAGAGATATACCAACAGACGAAGTACCGCAAGGCTTATCTAAAAAGTGGAAACAGAGCCAGATTAGTCAAAGAAAACAGTACAACATCATTCGGAAAAGGATGGGTTCATATGAAGAATTTAAGGAATGACGGCCAGTGACGAAACTCACACGACATCAGAAACTTCCCTTCTGACAGATAGATAGGAATGAACCATCGGAAATCTATAGGGAAATGGGAAATGGCTGCGAGCATTAATCTAAGAAACGGGGATAAAGAAAAGGTCCACTATTAATGATAGTCACCTGATCATCGGTGACTGAAAATTCAAATTATCCGGCACCAGAAAAAAAACAAGCAAATAACCCCTGTGATGAATTATGCCTCAAGAAGACACATTCGGGCAAATGATACAACAACAATATATCTCATACACACACCACTAAGGACCTATCTTGAGTCGAAAGTCTGAGCATGGTTTGGTAATGATGAAGAATTTCTTGAGAAATTTTATGATTTTCCCCCACCAGCCTAAAAATACTGACCCCGACATATATTTGTGAAACCAATGTTAACAGAATTTATAGATATATCCTTCTTTGAATACCAAGAAGAGAGCTAAAAAACATGATAAGACAAAGTCCTAATCTTATACCATTAGAGAGCATAAATTTTACTTAAACACAGAATATAAGACATAAACATAGACAACTGACCTGTACCTCAAGCGTTACCGAGTGGAGAGCACCATGGGTCGATAGAATTGTTACGTCAATTACCGAATAAACAGGAACTATCATGTAAGTAGAGCAGCTACGATACAACCGCCAGAAGGAGTGTTATGGAGCTGTACAAAGAATAAATGGAGAGGAGTCGTAGAAAGAGAAAGTAAGCTCTCACTCACCCATCCAGGAGGTGGCCATATAGGAAGCAAAAACCTCTGACAATAGCTAAAGAGACGGGAAATAAGGAGGTAGATGAAGTCTGGAGAAGTACACTATAGGGAAAAAAGATATGCCAAGCGTCATATCAGAAAATTTAAGAGGCAGGTCTAGCCACGTACCAGAAAGGCATGCAGAAACTCATCTCTATGGCATAACACATTCACCAAGAGGTATAGGGATGTCAAACCAGGGTGGGACACGTCTTAGAGGGAAAACTACCCAGCAACCAATGATGGCTCTAAAGCTCCACTAGCCTCCATCCGACGTGTAAAAGTAGAGAAATAAACCTATAAACACAGAGAGAATGATGGAGGGAAACTGAAAATGTTACCTAAAAGGTGCATGTTGGTGCTCGGGTTTTATAATATTAACAGCAGTTGCATCTGCAACAGCTATTTGCGCGGTGGCAGTTTAAACTCGAGGGTTCCTTGTTATATCTATGTAAGCCATTGGGATATCATTTTCTCAGTCTTATGAGATCCTTAATCCCTAGACACTGTCACTCAACCTGGTATTTTACCTAAGCAAATTTTGTCAAAATCTTAATTATGAATTTCATTTGGTAGTTATTTTGTTAAAATTTAAATTCTGAATTTGGGAAAGCAAAATCTTAATAGTTTTGAACTTTATTAAGCAGTTTTTTTAAATTCTGAAATCTCAATCCTAAATTCCATTAAGTAGTATTTTGGTTAAATTTTAAATTCTGAATTTGGGAGAGCAAATTCTTAACAGTTCTGAATTTGATTCAGCAGTTTCTTTCAAATTCTGAATTTGATTGAGAAATTTTGGTTAAATTTTTATTTGAGATTTTTTTTTTGTAAGCTACGGCGAGATCTATTCTATTATATACAACCAAACATAAAATGTGTACATTCATTGGTGACCTCAACCCGCACCGAAGGGAAATTGGGTCTGTTGGTCACCATAAGTCTAAGACTGTCAACTTATAACATATGCAAAATCAGGAACATGTTTGAACCATAAACTTTATCCTGTCACCATACTGTTTCTATAATCCTATCAGCTATAACAGTTCCAAAAACCTGCCCACAAAATTGATTCTCTTAGGCCTAACAAAAAATTCATTTGAAAATAGAGCAAAACAAGTCAATCTACCATGAGTTCCGTTTTGATGTCCTCCTCGCGCTATTCGGTGGTCATCTTTTTCAGCATGATTTGGATTTCCTCTAGTCTGTTGTCCTGCATCAGTAGCGTAAGCTGGAGGTTTTTCATTTCCCTTTTCAAGTTCAGGATTCCTTGGGCTATCTCTGTCATCTCCTCGGCGACCTGTTTCGTGGCTTTTGCTAATAGACACTTCACAATCCAATAGATGTGCAATGCCTGTTTATACAACGTTAAACGCCCCCTTGTATTCCTTGGGTCTGGTAGCAGAATGCTCCAATCTTCCATTTTTGGGTCTGAGGCCTCCTACAGAACGTTATTTTCCAATTCCTCAATAGTCCTTCTTATCTCCGCGTTGGTCCCTTCATTGTACGCTCGTTCTGCATCCTGAGCAATCTGCTCCGTAGTTCGACACCCTCTTTTCTGTCGATTTGGAGGAGGCGTCTCTGTTTCATTGCGATCAGCTTGCCAGATTCGCCCATGACCCCTGCGCCTTCTGCCCTTACCACTTTTGGCTGGCCTTCCTCTGGTGTTACTCCGACTTCCTTGACCAGCCTCGAAAGTCCCCTTTACCATGCCCTCGTCCATCCCGGTTTCCATTTCTCCTTCCCCGCAATTTCCTTCTTCTTCCATCTGCTCCTGCTCCATCCTCTTATTCCTACCCTCTCCTTCCTTGGCCTACGGATGATTTTTGTTCTCCTATAAGCTTACTATCTCCTCTGCCTTCTGCGTAACATTCTTTCTCGCGTTCCGGCCTTCCTGTTTGTCCTTCCCCTGACCCATCTGTCTGCCATCCTCTCCGATGTTTTCTCCTTCCTTCCTTCCTCCCTCCGCCATAACCCCCTGCCCCCTTCTGAGACGGTAACCAGGGTTTCTTTGCCAAATCGCTTCACCCTTCACCACCTTTCTAATCCTCGGTTTGTCTGTTGTATTACCTTCACCTGCTCCTGTTACCTTAACGCCACCTATCCTGCACTCCACCGACTGAGCGTCACCGTTCTTCTCCCCTACCTTCTCCATTATTCTCTCGGTACCTTGTCTCGGGTTTTGGCCTCTCCTGCATGCCGTCACTGCGATCCTCAATATGATTGCCCTGAGGAGTGGCTTGCGCTGCCACGCACTGCCCACCATCATTTCTCCATACAATTCCCTTTTCCCCACCCTAATCAGGGTTAAATTTTTATTTAAGATTATGGAATTATAATTTTTAATTAATAAATAATCATTTATCTATCTTTAATAATAATAAAAATTTATAACTATTTATCCATATTTAATAAAATTATTTTTAATAGCCACTTATTTCAAATATCTTTAATACAATTAAATTAATTTTACAACGCAAATAAAATGTGCAAAATTAACATCCCATCATTGTTCAAAATGATTCTACCAGATTTTATGCCAAAAATATACATCCTCTTTTTATCTACCTGACCTTAACATCTCATCATCCATTATTCAAAATGTTTATCTACCTGATTTTAAGTTAAAAGCATGCATTTTCTCTTCTTTATTTTGTTTAAAAAATAAAAAATCATTTTTTAATAATAGAAGATTTGAATAATCGGAGCTTAATATTCCCGAAGTTGAAGATGGGAGTCATTTTGAGAGATTGAAATAGAGAGATTAAACTATTTCAAGGACGTCCAAATTTGACCAAATATTATCAGGGCAAATCTTCCTCCATCAAATATTAGAGCTAATCCGGACCTAATCTCAACGTAATGTGCCGAAAAGAGATTCATAGAGAACCGAGTTTGTGAACATTCATCCACAAAAGTGTCGAACGATCTTCTACATATAGATTTCATATGAAACAGTGTGTCCATTGAAAATATTTGAAAGGAACCCGGATAAGAGTACCCAACCTCATAACTCGTGACTAGTTTTACTTTAATAGAATGAAACTTCAAGTGTCGAGACGATAGAACCTAGCTCTTTTATGTAATTAGGTGGGTAAGGAGAAAGTCTTGAGAAAGTATTTGTAACCTGCAAAGACATAACAGTAAAAATTACAATACATTTTTTTTTTAATATTAATCATGTACATTCAACTAATCGTGCATCACATCCAACCAGATTAAAAATCTAAATAGTGTTTTATTGTTAGAATTCAAATTTAGACCCTTAGCTGTGCCTTAACCCAAGCATTTAAGCGTGTATGATGTTGTGCATCCGGAACCTTCTCGAAGGCCCACAACTGGCAGTTGTCGGTCAAAGGGTAAGAGCAAGCGGAAAGATCTCCACCTTAGACAGCAGGGTTTCAGATCCGACAGTCGTCAATCAACGGAAAATGGTTAGGGTAACTAATCCCTACCCAAACTATCGTTCATCCCATTCATTTGCTCTGGTGTTCCAATCGTTCGAGCTTTGCTCATCGCACAGGTTACCACCAGGTTTTACTGACAATGACATCACTAGCGCGGTGAGTTGAGGTCTGGCCTTAGCCATTTTCCGGCATTGCCAAGTTAAGGTAAGGTTTAAACAATCTCACACCAATGTTTAGCAATATGGGTTCACGCAGGTAATTGCTTGGTGTTGAGTTTCACCTCCTTGTTGATTTCCAGCGGCAAATTCAGTTTTCAATGGTTGAAATTGTGAGTTGGGGGCATGCGCCTCCCTTTTTTTCTGAAAAGAACTCAAGTATAGCCCTTAAACGCAGGAATAACTTCCCTGCGGTGTTATTACTGCCCTTGTATGCAAATTTATCTCTTTCTCTTGTATTAACATGCGCACAATTACCTCATTCTTTTACAGGCTTCAGCATAGAGGTTACAGAAGAATCTGGACTTTTTCCCAAGTTTGCAGCCGACGGTTTTGGGCTTTAACACCTCTCGACACAAGGTAAATTACCCAGAATCACAAATTCTTCTTTAACCCTACAACTTGCTAAGGTTTCACAAATAATAATGATAATCCTTCTAATGCTCGTCGCCTGTTTACCACAGCAACCGTTTTGAGGGCAATTGGCTAAATGTCCAACTGATACTATATTCTTCCATCTTGCCCAGGTGTTGGAGCTATGTTCACAAGTCTTCTATGAAGGAGATAGTTGTTGTAGTGTTTTGCAAATGTTTTATTTGACTTCTGGATTGGGAGAAGTATTGGCCCGCTAACTCATATGGGGCTTTTCTGTCAAGTGTTGGAACCATGGCTAGAGTGGTTGCTTTCCTCAAGTTTATTGTTTTCTGTTAAGATTTAGGCCTCAAGGCGAACCTCGCCTAGGAAATAATTTCTCTGATTATATATATAAAGAATTGAATCAAATAAAAGAGCTTGTGTATGAATTATGCTGCCTAATTACATTTGTAGGGTCATGTATGTAATTGATTTTTGTTATTTGAAGTAGTTCCTCTTCGACCAGGGGTTTACTTTTCTTTAGTTGGCACTTAGGATATTTTTACAATTGGTTACTCTCGACAAGTATATTTACATTGATACCTCGCCTAGGAAATAGTTTCTCTGATTATATATATAAAGAATTGTTTTATTTTAATCAAATAAAAGAGTTTGTGTATGAATTTTTCTGCCTAATTACGTTTGCAGAGTTATGCATGTAATTGATTTTTGTTATTTGAAGTAGCTCTTCTTCGACCAGGGTTTACTTTTCTTTGGTTGGCACTTAAGATTTTTGTACAATTGGTTACTCTCGACAAGTATATTTACATTGATATTTTAGTTTCCATTCTTAAAGATGTAATTAGAGTTTTAAGGGAGACTGAACCGGCCAGCCATACTTGTCAGATTTGCAGGTTGCGTTTCTCGTGCCTTTCTCTTTGAAGATGGAAGGTTTCTCTTCGAAGATGGAAGGACCGCTGGGCGAACCACCATTCCCAAAAGCAACAAGAAATTTAAAGCATTTAATGTTTTTTGCTAGATAGATATGGGCAAGTAATCATTGAGCGACTATCGCTCACACTCCAAAAACACTCGTTTCTGATGACACTCAACAACAACATCATATTAATTATTTTTAGCTGTCATGAATTAAATGTAAAATTGTATGTTGAGTAAAATATGATTGTAAAAGTCATTTTGTAAAGTAAATGTATTTTCATGTTTTAGAATTCAATATTAAGTTTTTAGTGTGTTGCTCCAAGCTTACTTTGTACACTCCAAAAACACTTGTTTCTGATCACACTCAACAACAACATCATATTAACTATTTTTAGCTGTCATGAATTAAATGTAAAATTGTATGTTGAGTAAAATATGATTGTAAAAGTCATTTTGTAAAGTAAATGTATTTTCATGTTTTAGAATTCAATATTAAGTTTTTAGTGTGTTGCTCCAAGCTTACTTTGTTCTATTTTTGCAGTGAGTGAATATTTTTTTAAACTCTGTATAGCTTAGTGAAATTACCTCTTGCCAGAGTCATAGCCCTATGCACGAGAAGCTATGCACGAAAGAAGCTTCTCGAGAGTCATAACCCTATGTACGAAAGCTGCTAGAGTTAAGAAGCTTCTCAAGAGTCATAACCCCATGTGCTAAAGCCGCTAGAGTCATGACCCTATCTGCCCTATGTGCGAAAGCCCTATGCGATATGCGCGAAAGAAGAGTCCTATGTCTCTTCGCATAAGTAAATTCTTTGCTAGTAAATTCTGTCAATTTTTCTAACTTGGTATCAAAGCGAGTTAAATATTGTTAGTGTAAAAACAAGTGTTTTTATTAGCAATAAGAATGTTTTGAGGGCATTTTTTTTAGCATATTTACTAACAGTTAGAAAGTTTTTTCTACCCTCGGAAATGGAAATATCAAGCACAAGTTTGACTAATCTTCAAATACCTCAGTTTAATGGAAAAAATTATGATTATTGGGCTATTACAATGAAGGCCTTTGGGATTTGGTGGAGAATGGTTTTCAAGAAACATACAATGTCTTACCTTAACAAGAAATAGATTTGTTAAGAGACAACAGGAAGAAGGATTCAAAAGCCCTATTTTATATTTTCCAAGCAGTTCATGAAAGTATTTTCCCAAGGGTTGCAGCAGCAACGAAGTCCAAGTAAGCATGGGACACCTTCTAGATAGCCTACCAAGGCATGACAAAAGTCAAGACAGTGAAACTGCAAATGTTGAGAAGAGATTTTGAAACACTTTGTATGAAAGAGTATGAGAATGTAGAATAAGGTCTCATGGTGAGAAACTTGAGGAAAGAAGAATAGTTGAGAAAGTTTTGAGAAGTTTTCCAGCAAGGTTTGGTCCCATTGTTGTGGCCATAGAAAAGACAAATGATCTCTCGCAATTCTTAGTGGATGAGCTTAATGCATCATTGATTTTTCATGAACATACACTGAATAGAGGAACAAGCTACTCATTGGAGCATGCCTTCAAGATACAAGTATCATTTGGTCAAGGTCGAGGCAAAGGAAGATCATATACTAGAGGAAGAGGAAGAAGCCCACACAGAGGTGGAAGAAGTAGCCCTTCAAGCTCATATGGAAGAGGCAGCATTCAAAATCCAAGTCAATGCCCAAGCCAAAATCAAGCAGAAGGTCATAGGTATGATAAATCTCAAGTTCAATGTCATTATTGTAAGAAGTATGGTAATTACGTAAATGAATGTAGAAAGAAGCAATATGACATTAGTAACAAACCAAGGGTAAATTTCACAAAAGAAAATCAGAACCATGATAGCATGTTTTCAACTTGTAATGTAGTACAAAAAAAACTGAATGATATATGGTATCTAGATTCATGGTGTAGCAACCACATGTCAGAAAACATAGAAATGTTTTCAAATCTAGATGAACGTGTGAAATCTAAAGTGACATTAGGGACTGATAGCAAAGTCTCTGTCATGGGAAAATGAAGAGTTAATATCCTAACAAAGAAGGGGGAGAAGAAGTACATCTCAGATGTTTACTTTGTCCCTAGTCTGAAACATAACCTCATAAGTGTTGGACAACTCATGCAAAAGTGCTACAATGTCTTCTTTAAAAATGATGTGTGCACAAATTTTGGATAGGCCTCCAAACAGACAACTGATTGCAAAGGTTTAGATGACAAACAATAGAATATTTCCCCTAAAATCAAAATCAAATTTGTAGAAAGAAGGTGCACAAGCACAACTCTCAATGAACTCACAAGAAGATGGAAGAAAAGAGACAATTGTCACATGAGTAAACTTTCAAGCACATGTCAAAGATGAAAATTGGTTATGGAATTTGAGATTTGGACATCTCAACTTTCGAGGTTTGAATTTGCTACATATGAAAAGCACGGTGAAGGGACTACCACTCGTAGAAAAACCAGAGAGCATATGTGAAGGTTGTATCTTGGGCAAGCAACATAGCGAGACATTTCCAGCAGGAAAGTCAATAAGGGAAAAGGCACCTTTGGAGATTGTCCACTCAGATTTATGTGGACCAATGCAAACACCATTAATTGGTGGCAGTGCCTATGTATTGACCTTTATTGATGACTACGCAAGGAAGACATTGATGCAGGAGCATCTAGAACATCTTCATTTGTAAATATGGAATAAAATGGGGATAGAGTTTCTATGTTTTTTTAGTTAAAATTAGGATGAAAAAATAGGTAATAAAGCTTCCAGCTTTAAGTCATTTTGTAAAAAAGGAAAAATCTTGCTTTTCCTAGGAGATAAGATCTTATATATCCTTTATGTACATATCCATTATTATTATAAATTAATGAAGCAGCTAAAGCTCTCATCAGAGAGGGAGGCAGCGTCAAAGCATGATTTCAGAACCTCTCTGGCATTTTAGTGAAATGGATTTTTATGATACTACGCATGTGTCCCATAATTAATTCACTGTGTTTTGGTCCAACCCTTTTTAACAACACTGTTGCGCATATGAATTCTATTTTGTTAATGGCAGAGGAATCCTCTGTTTGCGCAAAGGAAGCATGAACATTCATAAAGGAACCTAGAGAGGCTGCGCAGAAGTTATCTGATCAGTCAAGGCTATTCGTTGGAACGTTGAGGCGTTGTTGCACTAATGGTAAGGCGTATATGTATTGAAAGATTACAGAATAGTCTTTGACAAAAGCATGAAACCATAATATAAAATCTCATGCATAGCTGAAGTAAACGTTTGGATTTGTGAGTTTAATACGATGAGTTATGGAATGTAACTATGGCGTAAATGTATTAATAATTGTCATGCGTGGAATTGCTATATGAATTGGGTTAAAAAAATACAGCAATAGTGGATTGACACCACGCTGTCTGATTTGGAAGGTATTATAAGGTGACACCATCTTATAGCCGCAGAGATTTATATGGTTCCATTATAATTGCTGTGCATATGAAACAGTATTAATTGCGTGGATTTCATTTATTTTTGTAACTGTTTCATTTATATGTATGCCTATATATGAAACCTGTGGGCGCAACTGGTATGAGGAGCGCGAAGTTGCATTTATATATATAAAACCTGTGTTTAAATCTGGGCAGAGGAGCGCGTGGGTTCCTAACATTTTTTATGTTTGCATGGTGGCTGGAAAGCGTATTTAAGCTGAGGTACAGGCATTTACATATCAATTGTTTGTATTGTTAAGGAAATACTATGGTGCTGAGTGCATGTATGTGAATTATGATGCTGGCAATGGCAGAGGTGTTTGTCGAGGTTTGATTGTGGACATGAGTTTGATTATGGATTCAGATGTTTATCCCTATGAGCTTCTGATTTGGAAGGATGAAATTGCGAGGTTTAATTTATTGGGATAATGAAAGAACTGCATTATTATCTGCGTGAGGATTAGAAGATCCTGGGTATTGCAGACTTGCTAGCCCTGCATCAAGTGTTATAAGAGCGGGAACAGTTTCCTTTGAAGGTTCAAGTGTTTTTTTTTTTTGTTAATTGCATGTGATGATTTTTGGGACTGATAAGTATTGATCTACAAGAATAGTGAAGAAATCTCAGCGGGAAGAAGGAGAAGTGAATGTGGCAAAACCTGAAGATTCAATAGAAGTTGAATAAAGTTGCAGATGGGAGAAGCCTACATGAGCAGTAGAGGGTGCTCAAAAGGTTCCAGCAGAGGACCAATGGTTACCAAAAGGCTAGATCCGGAGGAAAGGATTGGTGAGGTAAGTGGCAGAAAGAGAGCTTGCTGTGGCAGAGGCTTCATGCAACTCATAGGGGAGCAACTCCTGGCGAAGGAGATGACTACTAAAAGTCATAAAGGAGAAAGCGGAGGTTCAAAAAGAAGCCAGAGAGATGAGATGACTACAGGAGTTCGAGAAAGAAAGATTGCAGAAATAAAGGCACAGTTATAGGTACTGGAAGAACGGCTGCAGGAGCAGGAAAAGCAGAAAGGAAAATGGATCTTTCCACTGAAGGGAAAGAGAGTGATTTGGCGACAATTGCAGAGGAGGTTGAGGCAAATTCTGATTGCCTTGGTGAGAAAGGGACTTAGAATTCTTGTGCCAGAGATGAAATTTGAAAATCCCACATGCAGATTTGTTCAAAGGAAACTGTTGAAGGAAGCCGTGAGGACTAAAAAGTCTTACAGTTTTAACACTGATGAGTTGTGTATGTTTGTAGGTGTTGAGGAGGATGTGCCATCTTGTGAAACTGTTACAGCGCAAGTGGAAGCTTTTATGGATACAGAAGAAGTAAATCAGTCTGAAGCACAGATAAAGGAAGTAACAGTTGATACTGAAAGTTTATGTATGTATGCAGGTGGTGATGAGGTGCTTCAGCGATGCTACAGAGAGATTGCATTGTTAGAATATTGGTTGGAGAATCCACAGTATGACAAGCAGATTGCAGAAGAAAGAGGCCAGTGCAGTGAACCAGAAGAAAAAGTTGCAGATGAAGTTGCAGATGAAATTGCAGGTGATGAGCCGAAGCATGTTGCAGAGGGACAGGAAGTTTGGGAGGTAGCAACATCTATGGCGACAGCGGTAGCAACATCTATGGCGACAGCGGCAGCAACATCCATAGTGACCACTGAGACAACACTAGCAGCAGAAGAGGCACTGAAGCCTTCTATTTTTTATTCTAACAATTGTTTTGTGAGTGCAGGTTTTATTGAAGATGCTGGAGAAAATTTGTTAGACAGAGAAATTGAAATGATGAAGCAGATGATGCTGAAGAAATCCCGGAAGAGGCCAGCAACAATGAAACAAAGGAGAAGCAACAAAAGGAAGACAGCAGAGGATTGCGAGAGCACATCCAGTGGAGAGATGAAGCATAAAGTGTGGAAACCTGGAGAAAGGCAGCGAGCAATAACACGTGATGACTTGCAGCACAAAGTGTGGGATCCAGGCATACACAGATCCGAACACATGATCAGGAGATCATGATTAATTTTAAGGTTGGGTGTATGATGCAGAAGCATCTAGAACATCTTCATTTGTAAATATGGAATAAAATGGGGATAGAGTTTTTATGTTTTTTTAGTTAAAATTAGGATGAAAAAATAGGTAATAAAGCTTACAGCTTTAAGTCATTGTGTAAAAAAGGAAAAATCTTGCTTTTCCTAGGAGATAAGGTCTTATCTATCCTTTATGTACATATCCATTATTATTATAAATTAATGAAGCAGCTAAAGCTCTCATCAGAGAGGGAGGTAGCGTCAAAGCATGATTTCAGAACCTCTCTGGCATTTTAGTGAAATGGATTTTTATGATACTACGCATGTGTCCCATAATTAATTGACTGTGTTTTGGTCCAGTCCTTTTTAACAACACTGCTGCGCCTATGAATTCTATTTTGTTAATGGCAGAGGAATCCTCTGTCTGCGCAGAGGAAGCATGAACATTCATAAAGGAACCTAGAGAGGCTGCGCAGAAGTTATCTGATCAGTCAAGGCTATTCGTTGGAACGTTGAGGCGCTGTTGCACTAATGGTAAGGCGTATATGTATTGAAAGATTACAGAATAGTCTTTGACAAAAGCGTGAAACCATAATATAAAATCTCATGCATAGCTGAAGTAAACGTTTGGATTTGTGAGTTTAATACGATGAGTTATGGAATGTAACTATGGCGTAAATGTATTAATAATTGTCATGCGTGGAATTTCTATATGAATTGGGTTAAAAAAATACAGCAACGGTGGATTGACACCACGCTGTCTGATTTGGAAGGTATTATAAGGTGACAACATCTTATAGCCGCGGAGATTTATATGGTTCCATTATAATTGTTGTGCATATGAAACGGTATTAATTGCGCGGATTTCATTTATTTTTGTAACTGTTTCATTTATATGTATGCCTGTATATGAAACCCGTGGGCGCAACTGGTATGAGGAGCGCGAAGTTGCATTTATATATATAAAACCTGTGTTTAAATTTCGGCAGAGGAGCGCGTGGGTTCCAACATTTTTTTATGTTTGCATGGTGGCTGGAAAGCGTATTTAAACTGAGGTACAGGCATTTACATATCAGTTTGTATTGTTAAGGAAATACTATGGTGCTGAGTGCATGTATGTGAATTATGATGCTGGCAATGGCATAGGTGTTTGCCGAGGTTTGATTGTGGACATGAGTTTGATTATGGATTCAGATGTTTAACCCTATGAGCTTCTGATTTGGAAGGATGAATTTGCGAGGTTTAATTTATTGGGATAATGAAAGAACTGCATTATTATATGCGTGAGGATTAGAAGATCCTGGGTATTGCAAGCTTGCTAGCCCTGCATTAGACATCGGTCTTTCTCCTAAAACAGAAAAGTGAAGTGTTTGAGCGCCTTCGTCAATACAAGGCTCTTGTTGAGAAGCAAAGTGGACACTACATCAGAGTCCTCAGGACTGACAGAGGTGGCGAATATATCTCAAATGATTTTCTTGGATTTTGCAGGGAGCATGGAATTCACAAGAAATTTACAACAAGGTATACACTTCAGCAAAATGGTGTGGCAGAAAGGAAGAATAGGACCATTATGGAGATGGAAAGGAGTATGTTGAAGGAAAAACATTTGACATATGACTATTGGGCCGAAGTTGTCGCTTGTGCAGCATATATCTTGAATAGATGTCCAACCAAAAGAGTCCAAAACATTGTTCTTGAAGAGGCATGGAGTGGAAGAAAGCAAAATGTCACTCACATGAGAGTTTTTGGATGTGTGGCGTATGCACATGTGTGGATGAGTTAAGGAAGAAGTTGGACAACAAGGGGGAGAAATGTATATTTGTTGGATACAGTGATGAATCCAAGGAATACAAGCTCTACAATCCATCAACCAAGAAGTTCATAATCAGCAGAGATGTGCAATTCATAGAAGAGGAAGCATGGGATGGAAGTTTAGAGAAGACAATCAATGTGAAAGCATGTATACCACATGAGGACAAAGAGGAATTAACAACGGCAAGTAATTCGTCAGCGGTGACTCCCTCTACTCGTATTCAAGCACAACAAAGTAGGAAGCAAACAACACCATTAAAAAACAATAGGACAGTTTCGCATAGCCAAGAAAGTGCTTCTCCAAGCATACCGCGATGCGCGACACCAAGTGACATGTCAAGTCCATCTTGAGCAAGCACACGAAGACCAAAATTAAAAAATTTAAATGAAATTTATGAGCAAGAAGAAGTTGATAGCAACGCTGGTCTGAATTCCTTATTTGCATTATTTTTTCATGTAGATGACCCAATCCATTTTGAAGATGCAGCCAAAGAAGAAAAGTGGGTTGCGACAATGGAGGAAGAAATAGAAGCAATAGAAAGGAATGACACATGGGAGTTAGTGAGCCTTCCGGAAGGAAAACATGTCATTGGAGTAAAGTAGGTCTATAAGACCAAAAACAACATTGAGGGAAAGATAGAAAGGCACAAAGCAAGGCTAGTTGTCAAAGGATACAAGTAGCGACATGGAAGAGATTACGCGGGGATGTTCACACCAGTCGCACGGATGGAGACAGTGCACGCAGTTGTGGCGATTGTCGCACAACACAAATGGAGAGTGTATCAAATGGACATAAAATTAGTGTTCTTGAATGGATTGTTGAAAGAGGAAGTGTATGTTGCGTAATCCCCTGGTTATGAGGTTGAAGGCCAAGAAGACAAAGTGTATCAGTTGAGGAAAGCTCTTTATGGGTTGAAGTAAGTACTGCGTGCATGGTACAACAGGATAGATGCTTACTTGTTGGACAATGGTTTCGACAAATGTGACAGTGAGCGTACTCTTTACATCAAAGAGAGTGAAGGTAAGATTCTCATTGTCGTCTTATATCTAGATGATTTTATTTTTACAGGCAATGATGATTTCCCCATCACTGATTTCAAACAAGTCATGAAGAGTGAATTTGAAATGACTGACTTGGGATTGCTAAGAGATCTTTTTGGGCATAGAAGTGAAGAAAAGAAAAAATGGCATTTTTATCTCTCAAGCGAAGTATGTGGTAGACATTTTGGAGAGGTTTAAAATGCAGAACAACAAGTCCACACCAACTCCAACTGTCATAGGGTTGAAGTTGAGCAAAGAAGATTGCAGCAACAATGTCAATTTGACATTATACAAAAGCATGATATGCAGCTTGATGTATTTGACCGCCACTAGGTCGGATATAATGTATGTAGTAAGTTTGGTGCCAAGGTTCATGGGGACACTGAAGGAGACACATTGGCAAGCAGTGAAAATGATTTTAAGATATGTCAATAGTACAAAACAATGTGGCATTTTGTACACAACAACAAGTGATTTCAGGCTGGGTGGTTACACTAACAGTGATTGCGTAGGTAGTGTCAATGACAGAAAGAGCACCTTAGGATATGTTTTCCATTTGGGTTCTGAAGCCATTTCATGAGCCTCCAAGAAGCAGCCAATAGTGTCATTGTCAATAGCAAAAGCTGAATATGCCGCAGCGACAGCAGCAGCATGTCAAGTAGTTTAGATGAGAAGGATGTTGAGGGATCTTCGTGATGACCAAGAGGGAGCGACAACTATTTTCTACGACAACGCCTCAACAATTGCATTGTCAAAGAATTTTGTCTTCCACAAAAGGACCAAGCATATTAATGCTAAATATCATTTTATTAGAGAGCTGATTAACAATGATGAAATTGCGTTGCAGCACTGCAGGTCACAGGAACAATTAGCTGATATCTTCACAAAGCCATTGGCACGTGAAAGTTTTGTTTATCTCAGAATCTATTTGGGAATTGTCAATGGCAGCGATTGTGATTAAGGGGGGGTGTTGGAAATAAGAATCCCAACCACCGCAATAAACACCCTGACAACAGCCATACTTGTCAGAAGTATTTTTGCATGTTGTGTCTTTGTTTGAAGATGGATGCACTAAAGCCAGGCGTGAACCATTCTGAAATGCAACAAGGAATTTAAAGCATTTAATGTATTTTTCTAAATAGATATGGGAAAGCATGCATTGAGAGACTATTGCCCACACTCCAAAAACACCTACGCGATTCTGATCACACTCAACAACAACATCATATTAATTATTTTGTTATGTCATGAATTAAATGTAAAATCGTATGTTTAATTAAATACGAATGTAAAAGTCATTTTGTAAAACAGAGGGTGAGAGAGTTAAAGAGAAAAAGAGTGAAGGACTCTGAGAAGAAAATGGCGGAGCAATTTTTGGTGGGCGCATGAAAACAATAGTTACTGTGCTTTATTGCGTGTTATTCTATGTAAGTGTAAATCACTGTAAAACCTTTGTTTTACTTGGTGAATGAGTCGCAGTCTCATGTAAATGTATTTTCATGTTTTAGAATTCAATACTAATTTTTTAGTGTGTTGCTCCAAGCCTAATTTGTTATATTTTTGCAGTGAGTGAATATTTTTCTTAATTCTCTGTATAGCTTCGCAAAGAGTCATAGTGCTGTGCGAAATTACCTCCGCGGTGTGCAAAGTTGAGCTGTGCGAAAAAAGCTTCGCGAGAGTCATAGCCCTATGCCTCTCCATGTAAAGTCTTTGTGTGTAGATTTTGTCAATTTTTCTAATAGACTGTCTATGCCTCTCCATGTAAAGTCTTTGCGTGTAAATTCTGTCTATTTTTCTAACAGATCGTTGGTTCTTTCCAATAGCCCGGGGTCTCAACCCCCTTAGTCCCATTACACCTGTCATCCTTCTTTTCTCACCCATAGTGCTTTTCTACACCCGTCATCTTGCTTTCCTCACTGACCGTCCTTTTCGACATTAGATGAAGTTTTGTAATAGATTCCACGAGGAAAAATTTAAAGTTTTCTTACTGAAGATATGAAAAGAAGCGTTTCATTTTGTTGGCAATCGCTTTGCAGCTATTTCATACTATTTGGATTTATACTCCTACTTTGGTTTACTATACAAGTTCCGAAATGGTTTCTTTCAAGATACAGTTAGCTTTGCTAATGGGTGAATGTGAATTTTGAATGAATGATGGAGTCCTTGATAAATTATCATTTTATATTGCAATTTTTGTCTTTGATTTGGTGTGGCTTACTTTTGAAAGTTAAATGTGGAAATTTATGATCTTGTTAGCCTTCATTTGCCTTGGTCATTTATTCTTACTCATTTTTTAGTGAACTAATAGTCTAGGTTCCTTTCTTGGACCTGTCCTTTATTACAACAAGCACTCATATATATATATATATATCAGACTACTCATTATGGTCGACTCCAATTGACTTGTCCGGACTAACCATCATGCCTCAAATTCCTTCAGCAAGGTCCTTACTTTTTCTTTATTTGTTGAAGAGTTTGCCGAGTTTTCAATTTAGCATTTTGTAACATATTTTACAATTTAATGAAGGAACTACCTATAAGTATTTCTATTTCCTTAGCAATGTATTTTTATCTATAATTTACCTATGCGACTGTTATTTTCAAGTGTTCGAGAATTAAGCAGAACCTGTTCTTTCTACGAGGCCTGCTTTAGATCTTCATGAAGCACCTAGCTTTATGTACATAGTTAACAAAAATTCAGGTTGTTCCACTAATGGTTTTCTTTGCCATTACTTATTAGAACTAATTGGTTTCAAAATATTAACCCCCTTTTTTATATTACTTATACAAATCTTCAACAACATTTGTATTTCATATTCTTGCCAAAACTCTAAGATATCGTCATAATAGGTTACTACTATCGATTTTAGGTCTCTATACACTTTCACTGTTAAAAAATAATAGTTCTATTCTAAAACACATCAATATAGACCCACAGTTCCGTTCTAGAAACTTAAGAGTGCTTATCTGTTATGCCGAACTGTTGGGAAAATTCTCTCGTTCCATATAATCTTCTATACTAAATATCTCAACAATAGTACTAAATATCCATTTCTCGCATAGGCTAACACAAACATAGTCATGTATAGAAAACTTTACCATTTCCTTCCAACCAATTAATGTTTGTTGTTCAAAAACAGAGGATGTAAAGGAACCATACATAGATTATTTTTGTATTTCAAAAAACAAGAATTAAATTACTTATCAATTCCAGTCAAGACTTGCCAGGAAATACATCCAGAATGAAGTTCACTCCACCCGACCAATGACAATGTCCCGCTCTACCAATTCTCCCCCTGTGCTAGTTTCATTTCCAGAACAGTTGTTAACATCAACCTAACTAGGTCTATTATAGGGCATAAAAACTATACAATCCAACGTAGGTACTCACAGACCCATATGTCTAGTTTCAGGATTCCATTGCCTCCAACCAGCTCAATAATTCCCCATTGGCAGTGTCCTACCTTCCCTTGACAACATCATGTACAAGGAACTAATTTCTTTCTCTCTCCCACAATTGCCTCAAGCTTTCTCTCATGCTCTCCTTGGCTTATGTTTCCCCAACTGAGATAATTTATCTCTAGGGTGGGAGTAATTGTCCAAAATATATGGTAAATGAAAACTTTCACTTAGTGACTTTTCCCATAAATTCCCTGGCTAACCATAACGAGCTTTTAAATAAAATTAAAATAACTTTTAAACATTAAATTTTCAATTAGATAACCAAAACTTTACGGAGTTACTGCAGGAGAAGTGAATTAATTATTTACTTTCATTGAGGGGTGTTACATCTTCCTCCCTCGTCCCCGTTGTTTGCCTCTAGCCCTTCAACCCAAGCCGAAATCTTCTTCCCTTTAGAAATTTCATCTGCTCAAGTTGCCTTTGTTGGCAAAAATGCCTTATCTGCAATTTTTTTTTTTGTGATAGCTTTCTTTCATTACATTTTTTGTGTTGTTTGTTCTTCCAATTGTAGGTATAGAGGTTCGGTCAGGAGTCTTCTAACTGGTCTAACCTACATTCACAACAATCAAGGTACTAAGCACCTAAGGTAAAGCAGTAGGTACAAGGGAAAACTGAACGTAGACTAGGATGAAGAATACAAGCTAGAATGAATATGTCGACACTGGGCAAGGGAAAAGAGGAATAGGAGGATCAAAGAAACACTATATATAGGATATTTATTCAAGATGTTATTAGTTCGCCACCATCTGTGTAGCTAAAACCCATTTATAATGATGCTCCCAGTTGAATTGAAAACATTCAACTTATTGAGATTAAGTGAATAACAAAAGAGGTAAGGAGCCTACGAATTATCAACATATGAATGCCCCTCTTTGACTCATTGACTACATGCAAAGAAGCATAGCAAGATGAAATGAATCTTGGCCTAAACAACATCGAACCTAGAGAGAAACATCTTGACTTCCGAGAAGCTTTGTGAATGTTGAAAATGCAACAAGAAAATCCTAATTTAATTTTGTCCTTGAATTAAAATAGGGATACAATTGTAATTCCACATCACAAGACAACTTGTGCGAGTTAATTAAGTTAATTTGACATAGTTGGATTAGTTAATTTGAGTTGACGGTCTAACTTGAGTCATTTAGAGTGTATCCTACATTATAGGAACCCTCATTGAGTTTATTTTGAGTTGTAATTATTTATTTCCGTTTAACCGAATTAAATTTGGATAAACTAGTTCCAACTAATGGAGGAACTAGTAGGAGGTTAGACAATGGGGTGTTGCTTCATGTGTTCAACTAGTTAACTGACAATTCACTCATAAATAACTCATGCATGTTAGATCTAAGAGTTACCCAATTGAGATTGGAATTCATGGATAGTGTACTATCAGTTGTATAATCATGTGAATTGTACAGGTGGTACATGAAGTTAGAGGAAGGCCTATGATGAATTGTGTAGTTAGTATGGATGAGGAATTTCCCTAATTAATAAGGGTTAATTCCCAAGGAAACAACGCAAGGAAATAGGGACTTTGGTAAGTGCCCAAGTATTGGCCTAGGCCTGTCTAGGAAGTTGTGAGACAGATAAAGATAGTGCAGAGGTTTCTCGAGCTTAAGCAACACATTGTAATCTTCTCATATTTTCTGACTAATGCAATATATAGATAGCAGGGGTTTTTAGTTGTGGCTTTCCTAGGAAATCATCATGTAATGTGTTGATTGAATTATTTCTCTTGTATGCTTCGTGATTGCTTAATTATTTCTTTTAATGAGTAGATTAGATTCAAGTCTATTGTTTCAGTAAATTACAATTAGCAGTTTGAATCTACAAGGCATTTCTACATGGTATCAAAGTTGAAATCACTCTAGAAGAGGAGAATACGAGTTTGTCTTTTGCAATTGAAATTGAATTTGTAGTAACATTCGCTAGAGCCAATAGGATGTTGTTCTACAGATTGAGACTCGATATGCCCTTGAAGGTAGTTCGAACTATATTGCTTCGAAGGACAAGATGGAAGTAGTGTTGGAAGAAAACGAGTTGAAGGAATTCATTGACAAATATATTCCTAAGCCTCCAACCGCTAATGCTTAAGATTTGGTAGTGAAAAAAATGTGTTGCAAAGGCGAGAAGGATCATACTAGAAGAATTTTGAGATCATATTGTCTCGAAACTCCACAAGAAGGAGACTCCATATGCAATGTGGAAGGCCATGACAAATCTATTTCAGAATAGCAGTGACCACAAGAAGTTGGCACTGAAGGACAAGTTCAGGAAAATCAAGATGGAGAAGGGAGACACAATACCAAAGTACTTAACCAAATTCACCCAATGTCGGGATGAGCTTGTAAGTGTTGGTGTTACATTTTTTGAAGATGATATGGTCAGCTTAGCACTTCTAGGCCTTCCCAAGAGCTGACACAACTACTAGGATTTGGTAAATGGGAGGGAGAAGCTACAAGAGGGGGAGCGTTTGTGGTTTGAATTGGTACAAAAAGAGATTCGATAGAACACTAGAGATGGATCCTCATCCAAGCATCATGATGAGGAGAACTGTGCATTGGATGGAAAGGAAAAGAAAGGGAAAGGGAAGTCATCATATTCCAAATCAGATTCTAGCCAGGGAGGCACGAAGAAGGACTTGTTGAATATTAAATGTTTTCACTGTCATGAGTTGGGACACTATTGCACGAAGTGTCAACAAAAGAAAGCTGACAAGAAGCCCTTGGGAGGAGCAGCAATTGAAGCTCTTGCTTCAAATTCGAATTGGATTTCACCCTCATTTCTTGCATGGTGACATCGGTGATGGGTAGTGTGTGGTATATGGATAATGGAGCTTCATTCAATATGACCAACAACAAATAATACTTCAATGACTTGGAGGAGAAGGACCTCCAGATGCACATCAAAATGGGAGATGATGGAAGGTATAGCGCGGTCGACATCGGTATTGTTAATTTTCATAGGGAGTTTGGTTCTCCTCTACATTAAAAGATGTCACGTGTGTTTTGGGTTTGAAGAAGAATTTGGCTTTAGTTGCTATGTTGGAGGACCATGGCTATGATGTGATATTTAACAAAGGAAAGGCTTTCCTTCATCACATAGCCTGAGGACAAGTGAAGTGAAAGGGGTTTCAGGTGACGAATATCTACAAACTGGATGTAGAAGGCTTTCCTGCTTTGAGCACAAAATCAGAGAAGGTGCAAAGCTGAGACATCAGTGAATTATGGCATAGAAGATTGGGCCATGTTCACCATGGGGCTCTGAAGATCATATAGTAGATTCTTACAGGACTTTGTGATCTAGGTGGATCTTCACACACAATGGCATGGGAAAAGCTCAAAATTAAAAGTGGAAAAAAGGCAAGTATATTAACATTAGATCGAACTGCTCGTCGCCCTGATTCTAACGGTGCGAACGACACTCCAATCTGAGTCTGAATGAAGGAGATAGAAGCAGTCAAAGTTCCAGTTGACTTGTAGGAAACAGGGGAAAATGAAAGTCCAAGGATACTCCTGGAAATAGTCTCATTGTGTAGATATTTTCATTCTGAATCTATTGCAACTTGAATGGGATAAAATGGACTTCGGATGATGAAGTTATCACCAAAAGACTCTGCCTTTGTTCCTTTGGAAAATGAGACATTTTCTCTAAAAAATGGGTTTAAAGCCTTTAAAAGGTAAATTGTAATCAGAGGAGTCAAAAGGCGGGCTTAAGGAAGGACAAAGGAACCCCCAATCAATGATCTCCGACTAATCGCAATTGGGGGCAAATGATGGGCGATATCAGAGAAACAGAAGGCATAGACCCCGTTGATCTGATACGTGAGGTGCGATATTGGTGATCGGCGGGTTGGCACATCGAAAATCGGCATATCGTCGAATCGGCACATCGGCGATCGGAAAATCGGCATATCGGCGATCGGCAAATCGGCATATCGGCGATCGACATATCGGCGATCAGCGGATCCAAAGGAAAGAACCCCTGAGTTATTATAGGTGCGATATGTCGATGCGATCTACTAACAATGATCGACGATCGAAGATTCCCTACTACAATGGCCATGGACAACGCGATATGCTGACAGCGATAAAGGGCTAAACCCGATGGGTTTATAGACCCGATTTGATATATTTTAAGTCTGGATTAAAGGCTTTGTGGTTAGATTTTGCCGTGTTTCTGTGTATTATGGTTTTAACGGAAAAAGGCTTATTTTTGCGGTTTGTTTGTGCCCGCCGATCCTTCCATTCAATGGCTATTATTCTAAACAAACCAACCTTCAATCTAAGCGCGCTTGTAACAAAGGAAGTGTTATAAAACCCGATGCACATGGAAAAGTGTGAGGAGAGAGGATTTTTGGCACGCAGTTCGAGGCAGAAGCAGTGCAGGAGGGGCGAAAGTGCATTTTGTCTGAATTGGACAAATCTTATATGGTTTCAGCCCCTCTTGAGGCCATGGACATAGTGGTGCTATCCATTTCTCCATCTAATTTCTCCATGTCTCAACTATTTTCTAGAATGGAGGTATAAAACTCCTTTTATGTAACGGATGATGGTATTCTCTTCTTTTCATGCAATTTAATGAATGAAGGCCTCCCCATTGATCGAGCAGGGCTCGGAGACGTAGTCCAAGTTGGATGAACTCCGTTATCAAGTCTTGTTGTCTTCTTTTCATGCCTTATGTGTTTCTTCTTCTTCTTTCATGTGCACATTAAATTTTTGTGGTTAAGTTGCAATTTTCACATGTGATTCTTTTAATACATCTATAAGCAAAAGATCCTTGGATCAAGTGGTATCAGAGCAGGTCTTTTTAGATGTGAATTGCATGTTTGTATGTTAACAAGAAACAGGCTCCAAAGAGGCGAAGGGGAACTAGAGCCTTTTGATCTCGAAGCGAGGCGTGCACATCGAAGGAGAAACATGGCTAAAAACAAGGCTCGTCTTGAAGAGGAAGTAAACTTCCACAAGACCTTCTATACAATGGCAGATCGTGTTGAGAAGCTGTTCTCAAGACTTGAAAAACTTGAAAGTGCATAGAAAAGAACTCCAGAAGGACAAGGTTGGGTACACGGAGATGATGGAGGAGATCCACCTCCTTCTCCTTCCACGAGTGAAAGTTCTTCTTCCTCCCATCACCATCATCATAGGAATTCAAGGGATGCACACAAGAAACCTTTCTTTAAATTAGATGTCAAATTTGATCTTCCCATGTTTAATGGTGAAAGTAATGCATAAAATCTTAATAATCGGATTAAGCAGATTGAGATCTACTGCAGGATTCAGCAGATTGTAGAGGATGAGGCAAAGATTCTGCTGACCTCTCTACGGTTGAGCAACACCGCTCTCGTCTAGTGGGAGAGTAGATTGCAAAGCAATAAGAATGTGGGTAACCTTCTCTCCTCATGGCCTGATTTCATTTATGCGTTAAAGGAACAATTTTATCCCTTGGGTTACAAGCAGAAAGAATTAATGGATTGGTAGTATTTAAGGCAAGGCAAAGGTCAAGATGTTCAAAGTTTTACAAAGGAGTTTAGAAAGCAAGCACTTAATTTAGGCATTGCACTTGACTAACCTAAAGTAGTAACCAAGTATATTGGGTCAAAACATAGCTACATTAGACATTCCATATTATTGTTTGAACCTACTACCATTGACTCGGCTAGTGTAAACGCCATCCATATGGAAAATAGGGGAACACATGGACAAGATGACCACTCAAAGAGAATCGTGGCAACCAAGAGAAGGGGAGAAAAGCCCTCTTTCACACATTGTGAGAAAGAGGGGCATCACGAAGAGAATTGTTGGAAGCTACACCCTGAGCTGAGACTTGAGAGGAATGAAAAAAAGGGAAAACAAAAGGTCGTAGCCATTGTGCAGCAAAGCCCAGATTCTGAGTCAGAGGAAGACGAGAAGGTCACAGCTACAGTATTTGCACAAGGTAGGCCCATTGACTTGGGGTCTGACTCCGGCGACGAGACGAAGTAAGAAACCTTTAGGATCGCGGCAGGAGGACCCATAGAGTTGGGGTCTGATTCCAGCAATGAATCAAGGATTTCCACCAACATAACAAAAAAGGCACTCCCCGTAGTAGGATACCAAGAACTTGGGGAGATCAATCACCACACCCAAGCAGAGAATGCTGAGCTAAGGAGGCTTCTACAGGAGGTAAGGGAAGAAAACCAAAAATTACTATGCTAGTTGCAAGCCAAGGACGTGGCCTTGGAAAAGCCGCAACATAGCCATCTAGAGGTAAAAAGCAATTCTACGATTTCATATGATTTTCATGATGATGAATTTGTTGCCTTTGAAAAGCATACTACAAGGATTGGATCCAACCTAATGAAGGAAATGGGATATCAAGGAAAGCGCCTCGGCATCAAAGGCCAAGGCATCATAAACCCCATCAAAGTCAAGGAATTTTTGTGCCATGCAAGACTCGGATACACCAGAAAGGAGCTGGGGGAAAGCTCTAATATAGCCAGTAACCAACCAATGACAGATGACGAAATTCCTTCCTCACAGTCTAGTGATAACGAAGGCTCCTTGAACACTTATAGAAGGAACACCAGGGGAAAGCGCCCCAAGGCAGCGCCGAAAGTTTAGAGGAGAAACAATCATTGTAGTCAATGTAACCAAGAGGGGCACCAACAAAACTC
Organism: Pinus taeda; assembly: GCA_000404065.3. Lineage (NCBI taxonomy): Eukaryota > Viridiplantae > Streptophyta > Pinopsida > Pinales > Pinaceae > Pinus > Pinus taeda. The sequence continues at coordinate 51,326 of APFE031686779.1, forward strand.
GTGTCTGATACTCCATGCTCTGGAAACATTGCTAGAGGGGCCGAAAGGTGAACATGTTCAATAGATAAATCCACCCCATTCACGGTGGTCTGCTTTATTAAGTTGGTTTTTTTTGGGGGTAATAGCTTGTTATGGCCACCATTGTAAATCATATGTTGCAAGTAAATGTAAAAATGATGGTGTGTTTCCCATCACTTCAAAGATTCAACGATGATACTTTGGCCTTTCTTTATTAGTAATTGAGGCATTAATTTTTTTTATGTAATCCTTGGCCAATGAGTATGTGCTATGAACTCTTGGCAAAGAGGGGTTTTTGAGTCATGTGTGGTGTGCATGATTGCAAAAGATGTACTAGTTTCGTGTACATGAGATTGAAAGTGTGGATTGAGACAACGTGCTAAGTGTAAAAGCTTTTGGTTGTCTAAAATCTCCTCAATGGGGAGGATTAATCCAGGTGGATCTTCAGACAAAATGGCATGGGAAAAGCTCAAAATTCAAAGAGGTAGAAACGCAATTATCTTGACATCAAATTGAAGTGCTCGTCGCCTTGCTTCCAACAATATGAACGACACTCCAATCCGAGTCCAAATGAAAGAGATAGAAGCAGTCAAAGTTCTGGTTGACTTGCAGGAAACTGGGGAAAATGAAAGTCCAAGGATGCTCCTGGAAATAGTTTCATTGCATAGATATTTTCATTTTGAATCTAATGCAACTTGAATGGGCTGAAATGGACTTCGGATGATGAAGTTATCATCAAAATACTTTGCCTTTGTTCCTTTGGAAAATGAGGCATTTTCTCTAAAAAATGGGTTTAAAGCCTTTAAAAGGTAAATCACAATCGGAGGAGTCAAAAGGTGGGCTTAAGGCAAGGATGGAGGAACCCCCGATCAATGATCTCCCACTAATCGCAATCAGGGACAAGCGATGGGCGATATGAGAGAAATAGAAGGCATAAACCCTACTGATCCGATAGGCAAGGTGCGATATCGCCGATCGGCAGGTCAGCACATCGGTGATCGGTGGATCGGCATATTGGTGATCGGCGAATCGGAACATCGGCGATCGACGAATCTTCATATCGACGATTGGCGGATCGACATATCGGAAATCGACGGATCCAAAGGAAAGAACCCTCGGGCCGTTATACGTGCAATATGTCGATGCGATTTGTTGACAGCGATCGGTGATCAGAGATTCCCTGCTACAATGGCCATGGACAACACGATATACTGATAGCGATAAAGGGGTTTATAGACCCAATTTGATATATTTGAAGTCTGGATTAAAGGTTTTGTGGTGGGATTTTTCCGTGTTTCCGTGTATTATGGTTTTAACAGAAAAAGACCTATTTTCGGGGTTTGGTTGTGCCCTACGATCCTTCCATTCAACGGATATTATTACAAACAGACCGATCTCTGATCTAAGCACACTTGTAACAAAGGAAGTTTTATAAAACCTAATGCACGTGGAAAAGTGCGGGGAGAGAGAATTTTTGGCATGCAGTTCAAGGCAGAAGCAACGCAGGAGGGGCGAAAATGCATTTTGTCTGAATTGGACAAATCTTATATGGTTTCAGCCCCTCTCGATGCCACAGACGCAATGGTGCTATCCATTTCTCCATTTGAGTTCTCCATTTCTCAGCCATTTTCCATAATGGAGGTATAAGAATCCTTTTATGTAACTGATGATGGTATTCTCTTCTTTTCATGCCATTTAATGAATGAAGGCCTCCCCATTGATTGAGCAGGGCTCAGAGATGTAGTCCAAGTTGGATGAACTCCGTTATCAAGTCTTGTTGTCTTATTTTTGTGCTTTATGTGTTTCTTCTTCTTCTTTCATGTGCACATTAAATTTTTGTGGTTAAGCTCTAATTTTCACATGTGATTCTTTTAATACATCTATAAGCAAAAGATCCCTAGATCACTTTGCAAGGGTGCACTAGAGAAGAAAGATACATGCAAAGGGTGTACATTAGGGGAGTACACCAAATCCACCTTTCATGATAAGGATAGTCGAGTACAAACAATCCTTGAAAGATTTCACCATATGTGTGTGTACTGTTCTCAAAAACCTCCATAGTCAAGCACATGTATTGTGTAATATTTGTAGCTGGTTTCTCACGTAAGTGTTGGATTTTCTTCATGCAGAAGAGAGATCAAACTTTCTCTAAATTTTGTGAATTTAAAGCACTTGTTGAGAAAGATACTAGTAGGAAAGTGAAGGCTTTCATGAGCGATAATGATGGAGAATATGTGTTGAATGAATTCAAGAACTTATATGCATCATAAGGCATTCGACAGGATTTAATAGCACCCTATAACCCACAGCAAAATGGGGTGACTGAAAGGAAAAATAGAAGTATTGAGGGAGTTTCATGGGTGATTTTACATGATCAGGGCCTACCGTTGCACTTGTGGGTTGAAGCATGCAGAATAGAAGTCCTCATCGGATTGTTGAGATGAGTACACCAGAAGAAGCTTTTTCAGGTAAGAAATCAAATGTGGCACACTTCAGAATATTTGGTTCATTAGTTTACTTTCATGTTACCAAGGATGCAAGGAAAAAAGCTAGAACCAACAGTTGAGTTGGGCATATTTGTGGGGTACACTAATACACCTCACAACTATCGAGTGTACCTGCCATCTCACAAGATGTCAATGGTGTTAGTTTTTGGTAGCATCGAAAGTTTTATAGCCTTTAAAATTGGTGGAAAAGCTAAGGCACATGAGTTCTAAAGAACCCATAAATTGTTTCGTGAAATTCCACCCGGATTGTATTTTATTAAAATAATTAATATTTATAATTAGGTTCCTAAATTTAAACTTAGGGAAATTAAAATATTAATGGGTATTAATCAAAATATGGGTGAGAATGATCTAGAAGGAAAATCAAGTCATGTTTTAATTTTAGCCATTGATTAGAGACTTAATCTTGGTCGTTGAAGGCTCAACATGAAAAGTATAAAATGAAGGCTTGGGGTCAATTTGGAAACATAGAGAGAGAGAGAGAGAGAGAGAGAGAGAGAGAGAACTGATCTAGAGTTCAATTTATGGGGCTAGGAAGCTGAGAAATTCGAACTAGGTGATCATTGATTAGCAGAGGGCCAATGAGAATTCGGGAGAAGGACTTTCTAGAGAATACTGATAGAGAGGCGGAGAGAGCTTGCAAAGACGTAGTGTTGTAGCTGGGAAAGGCTGACGTTGGGCCAATCTAGGCCCACACAGTCCTGACACAGAGCCAAAATGGCCTACGTAGAGACAGAAAGTTGCCTATCACATAGAATCCAGAACTGGCGGAACTACTAGGAACTGCCGGAAGAGCTAATGCAGAGGGCAGAGAAGCTGACACAGAGCCTACGCAGGGCCAACACAGAAATATATGAGGTTTAACCAGTCTTATGCTGGATCAACCAAAATTCTGCAAGGTTAAGTGAGGTAAAACTCACTCAGATTCTCTACCAGTATTTTCTCTATAAAGGATTACTAGATGAGCATCCTATATTTGTATTCAGATATTTCTCCTGCATAGTAATAAACTCTCAGAACTACTGCACTGGTTTTCCCGCGTTGGGTTTTTCAGGGACTATTGCATCCAAAAATAAGTGTGTCCTATGTATCTTGCTTTTTGCTCTGTTTTTTGTTTCATGACATCAAATATTTAATTAGTGTAGGATACAGAAGTAGTTTTCTTCAGTATTTAGAAGAATAACTTGAGGAATGTAATTTACAAATAAAGTAGGTGAAGTAGATTCATATTTGCTTCAGTAGGGGTTCCTTCAAGTCTAGGAATTTTCACATGGTATCGGAGCATTGATTTTGAAACAACAAGAGTAGATCCAGTGTTGAGCAGTGAGGCCGAAAGCTGCTCTTGGCAGCAACTCAAATTCACTTGAAGGGATTGCGCAGTCCTTATCGAAAGCATATTCGAGGAAATCTCTCTCTGAGTGAGATGAAAAAGAGGTACGATTTCCAGTTCGTGAGTTTGTATAGGCAGAGGTAGTGGCGTAGAGCCTCAACAAAATGCTTGAAGGGTGTAGTTTCTGTCGGGGCAGAAATCCACTGGAAAAGAACGAAGACATGTAGAAGGGGAATTTTCTCCTCACAGAACTTTCCGCCAGAAAGTTCGAATTTCTCACTTGCTGAGTAGCTGAGCAATGCTAAGCAGTGACTAGAGGAGTAAGTTCGACAGTTGGGTGAGGTGGAATCACATGGGCTCAGAGTTCAGGACAAGTTGGATGATGCCTCCAACTATTCATGCGGAAGACCAGAATCTTAGTTGTTCTAGAGGAATATGATCTTGAGGCCTACGTCAAAAGTGTTGTACTTGTTCCTGCTGATAACAATAAAAAAAAGAAGTATAAGGCCGAGCAAGGGAAGGCAAATAGGCTCATTCTCAATGGAGTTTGAGATCATGTGGTCTCACACTTGCAGGGAAAGGATGCAACCCGAGAGATGTAGGAATCCTTTTCGTCACTGTATGAAGGCTCTTCCGAACAACGAAAGATGTATTTAGAGAAAAAGTTGCAGCAGAGTTTGATGTAGAAAGGAGAAGGGGTGAACCTCTATCTTCAGGGTCTTCAGGACACTATAGACAATCTTGCTGTAGTGGGTTCCACTCCTCAACCAACCAGGATGGTGAGGATAGCCTGAATGGATTCTTGGATGAATGACAAGTTTTCGTCCAAAGCATATTGGGCAGAGAGAAACTACCATCATGGGAGGAGTAGTGGGTGGCTCTTCAATAGGAGGAGTTAAGGAGGGAGTCAACCTTACTAGTAGCAGTGGGAGTGGCACAAAGATGAAGGAGGAGGAGGAGAACATATCTCTAACATAGAAGGGACAACAGAAGCTAAAGTCAAAGAAGGACATTCGGAGGTGAAAGGTTTCAGTCGTGGCGAGATGGGCCACTATGCATCCCAGTGTCCTTTGAAGAAAAAGGACAAGGATGAGAAACATGATCCTAAGGCTAGTTCAGCAAAGATTGAAGAGGATGAATTTGCCATGAGTTCCCACGCATCTCTAGGAGGGAGATGGGGCAATATTGAGTTGTAGTCGGGAGGACTACATGTGGACGAGATACTTTAGGAGTCCACCCCTTGAATCAATTCCTTTCTATGGGAGCCCAAGATTTAGTAGTAGCGAGATGGACTTAGTGTCAGATGATTCAGTGGAGTGTTTGGATGACAGATGCAGTAGCTGGAGACCAGAGACTGATCAGCGCAGAGAAAGGTTGGCAGTAGTGCAGTTGGCATAGTGCAGGAGTCAGCACCAACGCAAAAGATTCACAGGGTTAGAATCAACAGTAGTCGGATTCCAACATTCATTGTATTATGTTGAACACAACTAAGTTCAACTAATTTTGGATGTTTTTTAGTTGCTTCTCTGAGCAACTAAGTTGTAGTACAGATGTAGTGTTAACAGTGGCAGTGCTTGCAGCATAGAAGATGCAACGTTTGAGATGGAGTTGTAGTACATATGCAACAGTGGCAGTGGTAGTGTCATGGGAAACAATACGGTAGCAGTAGAAGCATTGCGTTGGTGGCAACAACAATGTAGAAAGGAGGTACTTCAAAAATAGAGCAACATGCAGGTGGACATTGTTGTTATAGCACTTTCCTCGCTAAGAGGGAGTGTTAGTTTTTTGTAGCATCGGAAATGCTCTAGCCTTGAAAATTGGTGGATAGGCTAACGCATATGAGTTCTAAAGAACCCAAAAACTATTTGGTGAAAGTATACCCGAATTGTATTTTATTAAAATAATTAATATTTTTAATGGGGTTCCTTAGTCTAAACTTAGGGAAATTAAAATATTCATGGGCATTAATCAAAATATGGGTGATAATGATCTTGAAGGCAGATCAAATCATGTTTTAATCTTAGTCGTTGATTAGAGATTTAATATCGACTATTGAAGACTCAAAAGGAAAAGTAAAAAATGAAGGCTTGGGGTTCTTTTGGACATAGAGAGAGAGAGAGAGAGAGAGAGAGAGAGAGAGAGATAATTGATCTAGATTTCGATTTCTGGGGCTAGGAAGTTGAGAAATTCGAACTAGGTGATCATTCAGCAACAAAGGGGCGGTGAGAATCTGAGAAAAGGACTTTTTGGAGAACACTGACAAAGAGGTGGAGAGAGCTTACAGAAGGGCATCACAGTAGCTGGGAAAGACTGACATTGGGCTAGTGTGGGCCACACGGTCCTGACGCAGAGCCAAATATTTGCTTGTCACATAGAATCCAGAACTGCCAGAACAATCGAAAGAGCTGACACAAAGGGAAGAGAAGCTAACGCAGGGCTAACGTAGAGCCTACATAGGGCCAACGCAGAAACAATTGGGGTTTAGCTAGTTTTGTGCCGGATCAACCGAAATTATGCCGAGTGAATTAAGGTAAATCTCACTCAGATTTTCCGCCAGTATTTTATTTGTAAAGGATTTCTAGATGAGCATCCTAGATTTTTATTCAGATATTTCTCCTGCATAATAATAAACCCTTAGAATTGTTGCACCAATTTTCCCGCATTGGGTTTTTCCGGGGACTATTGTGTCCAAAAATAAGTGTGTCCTATGTATCTTGTTCTTTTCTCTGTTTTCTATTTCATGAGATCAAATATTTAATTAGTGTAGTTCTTTAGTATTCAGAAGAATAACTTGATGAATGAAATTTAAAAATCTTGGTGAAGTAAATTCGGATTTGTTACAATAGGGGTTCCTTTGAATCTAGGAATTTTCACAAGTGGTTCATAGAGATGTGAAGATTGATGAAGAAAAGGCCATGAGATGTTCCCTTGAGAGGGAGCTTCAGTTACATATATATGAGGAGCTTTTAGCTCCAAAGGAAGAACCATAGGATGATGTGGAGCAGCCACATGCTAAGGATCAGAGATTAGAAGCACCCACTCATGCAGAGACTTCTAGAGATGAAAGGAAGCAAACCAGAGAAGCTGACAGATTGATGCATTATTGTAGAGAGAATATGGGAGCACCCATATCACAGTGCATGCAAAGGAGATCACCAGACCGGTACACTAGCTACATGGCCCTGATGAGCAAGAGTGTAGAGATTGAGAGATCCTCATTTGAGGAAGCAGTGTAGAAACTAGTATGGGTTGATGGCGTGGTAGAGGAGTATGACTCAGTCATCAGAAATAGTGTTTGGCAAGTGGTCCCAATACCATTAGACAAGTTAGTGGTGACTTCCAGTTGTCTTTACAAGGTAAAGTAAAAAACAAATGAGAGTGTGGAGAAACATAAGGCCAAATTTGTGGCCAAAAGGTTCTCTCAGGTGGAGGGAATTGATTACGAGGAGACCTTTGCTCCAGTAGCAAGGTACTCTTAAATCAAATCTAGTCTAGCACTTTTAGAGTAGATGGGATGGAAGATACATCATATGGATGTGAAGACAATATTCCTTAATGAAGTGATTGAGGAAGAGGTGTACATTGAGAAACCAGAAGTATTTGGGATCTTCAACAAAGAGTCGCATGTGTGAAAACTCAAGTGAACATTGTATGGATTGAAATAAGCACCCCGTGCTTGGTACACCAGGAATGAAAACTATTTCACCAGGTTGGGCTTAACCAAAAGTGAAGTAGATGTGAACCTTTACCATATTGTGGTTGAAGGTAAATTGTTGACTATAATATTATATGTCGAACATTTAATTATAACAGGTGATGAGAAGCTTGGTAAAATATTGAAAAGATGATCTTTTAAGAGAATTCAAGATGAAGGACCTGAGGCTCAAGCATTATTTCCTTGGTATGGAAGTATGGAAAGGAAATGAGGAATTGTTTGTCTCTCAGGGCCAGTATGCTAACAAGATACTAAAGAAGTTTCACATGGAGAGAAACAAACCCATGGATAGTCTTCTAACGGGGAATTGGAGGAAGGAAGATGCTAGTTCAAGTGCATTAGTGGAGGCTACTATTTATAGGCAGCTTGTGGGTTCACTTATGTATTTGGTGAACACACGACCTGACATATGTTTTGCAGTTAACCAACTTAGTCAAGCAATGGTTAAGCCAACAAAACTCTATTGGAAGGAAACTAAACATGTGTTGAGATACTTCAGAGGCACCACTAAGTTTGGTCTTTGGTACATATAGATAGAAGGAGTGAAGCTTCAAGGCTTCACAGATGAAGATTGGGCAAGGAATCCATCTAACAGGAAGAGCACATCAGGGGGAATCTTCAGTATTGGGTCAACAACAGTTTCTTGGTACAGTAGGAAGCAGAGGTCAGTTGCACTCAGTTCGGTAGAAACATAGTACATGGTTGCTAGTCAAACAGCTTGTGAGGCTATCTAGATGAGGAAGATCTTTGTTGGTTTATTTGGTCAGCATATGGATCCTACAGTGATTTATTGTGACAATCAGAGTTGTATCAAACTCTCTGGGAATTGAATTTTTCATGATTGCTCTAAGCATATGGACATCTAGTATCACCATCTACGATATTGTGTTAAGAGGAGAATCATGTTGCTTGAGTACATTCCTACAGAGGAACAGGATGCAGACACCTTAACTAAGGCACTGTCAAGAGGAAAATTCAAGTTCCATTGAGGTAGGATTGGGGTATCTGATAATCCCTTTATTGTTGAGAGGGAGTGTTGAAAATACAACAAGAAAATCCTAATTTAATTTTTTCCTTGAATTAAATTAGGTATAAAATTGTAATTTTGCATCACAATAAACTTGTACGAGTTAACTAAGTTAATTTGACTTAGTTGGCTCAGTTAATTCGAGTAGAGGGTCTAACTTGAGTCATGTAAAGTGTCTCCTACATTATAGAAGCCTTGGTTGAGTTTATTATGAGCCGTAATTAATTAATTCAGTTTAACTGAGCTAAATTTAGTTAAACTAGTTCCAATTGATGGAGGAACTAGTAGGAGGGCAGATAGTGGGGTGTTGTTTCATGTGTTCAACTAGTTAACTGATGATTCACTCATAAATAACTCATGCATGTCAGATATAAGAGTCACCCAGTTGAGATTGGAGTTTAGGGATAATGTACTATCAGTTGTATAATCATCTTAATTGTATAGGTGGTGCATGTAGTCAGACGAAGGCCTATGATGGATTGCACAGTTATGGATGAGGAATTTCCTTAATGAATAGGGGCTAATTCCCAAGGAAACAATGCAAGGAAATAGGCACTTGGGCAAGCGAGAAATTGGTTAAGTATTGGCCTAGGCTTGTCTAGGAAGCTATGAGACAGATATAGACAGTGCAGAGGTTGCTCGGGCTTGAACAAAGCATTGTAATCTTCTCATATTTTTTGACTAATGCAATATACAAATAGCAACATTTTTTAGTGTAATGTGTTGATTGAATTATTTCTCTTGTATGCTTCTTGATTTCGCGATCACTTAATTGTTTCCACTGATGAGTAGAGTAGATTGAAGTTTATTTTTTTAGTAAATTACAATTAGCAGTTTGAATCTACAATGAAGGTGGTCTAGTTTGAAGTCTATTTCTTCTCGTCATGTGCTTGGCCAGTACTCAACTTTCCATAGGCTAGCACCTAAACTTTCATTCAACTAAACAAAAAACCATTTCTTTGTTGCTCTCATAAGATTCCGATGCTTCATTCACCCATATTGCTCAAGAAATCATTACAACACTAAATCATTGTCCAATCAGACAAAATATTTTCTAAGTATTGTACCAACACATGACTTGATATGTATCACTGCCAAGCACACAACAAAGAATGACAAGAAAGAATTTCCTAGGATAACAACTGAACAATTTCTAGCTAGCCCTTCGTCGCTAGTGGTGACCTCAAAATATCCCACCTGTAGTGGCGGCGTTTCTGGTTTCCACCATAAATGTTGAAAGGACTTGGAATTAACATCGGAACAAAACATCGACTCAGTCCTTACCATGTCAAATGATCGTTGTAGTGTCGAATACTTGTGCATGTAGGGGATTGGCCATGCTACCCCCTTCATCGATAATTATTAAATGAATAATATAGATTTAATATTAATAAAATATTCTAGAATAATTTTCATTGTAGTCACAAATCAAAGGTTAAGAAATATCTCAAAAGTAGTTATGCGTTTTTTCTCTT
>APFE031686792.1:1890-18981 GCA_000404065.3 Pinus taeda
GGTAGGATCTAAACACTTGATTTCTTATATGGTAAATGCATATTTAGAGAAGGATTGTTCTTAATTGTCTTGTTTGTCACTAGAAAGCCTTAAGCTTCTAGGGAGGTTGGTTTTGTCCGCAAAATTGACTCTTTTCGCCTGACAGTAGCTGTCACTAACGGTCTGCGATACATTCCGAGTGTGATACCTCATTCCACGTACATAAGTATATTGTAGCTTGTCCATCTACTTTCAGGTATATAGGTGGTGTTATAGTACTAAAAGTACAAGGGAATGCTCTCATTATGTGGTTTCGCATTAGACAGTGCTAACATGAATTGGGCCTCCATGTACTTTCAGGTATATTTGGGAGGACTACATTAGATTTCTATCCATCCATAGGTAACTGAGTCAGATGCCTTGTATACTGTGATACACTGAAAACAACATTCATTGAGATTACCTGCACGTATGTTAAGTCCTTGGTTCCTCCGAGGCGGTATATTGCAATTCATAGTTACTTGGTAATTATTTTGCCTAGATTACCCTCTTTTTGTTTATTTCTTTTTATAATAAAATCAATCAACAATCATGGGAGAAAATAAACCTTTACCCTGTCATTCACGTAGGACAACGAGTAAAATGCCTTTACTGCTTGAAGCTATGCCTAGTTGGCAAAAGAGGTCTCATTTAACTGAGTGCAATACATCACAAACTTCTGGTTCTTCATCTGATTTAACAGAGTCACCTATACTGGTATGTATTACGATTGCAGTTACTTCTACTATTACTGGTTTATCTACTACTGAAGTGGAACCTCTACAATTACTTGAGGACATTGAAAGTGAACTTAGTGAAACTGTAACTGAAGTTGTCCAACAAGAAGTTGATCCTCAACCCAAAGTTGTTCAACAAGAAATTACTTCTAAACTTGAATTTCTTCAGCCAAAAGTTGATCCCGAACCTATCATAGTTCAACAAGAAGTTACTTCTGAACTAGAAGTTGTTCAAGAAATTCATCCTGAATCTGTTGTTCTTTTACTAGAACACTTGGATCTCGAAGTTGAACAATCAGAAGTTGTTCCTGTTCCAGAAGATGATTGATTAGTTTATCCTCAGACATCTATAACTCTTGAGACTTCTCCTTTACTGTAGAGTCAAACACCAGAAATTTATTACAGACATGATGGTGAAATCCTTCCACCCGGTTTGATTATTATTGAAGAGGAATTTGAAGAATAAACTTCACCTAGAACTCCAACTCGTTTTGGACCAGGGCTTTATCTTTATCCTTCTTTTCCTCAGTTAACTTATACTAATCCTCTTGATCCTGTTTACTTTCAAACTCCCATAGATTCATTAGGACATTAATTGGGTCATTTGACTATGGCTGAAACAACATCCAAGACTATATCATCTATTACAGCTGCAACAACATCTACTGTTGCTACTTATTCAATGTTTACCACAACACCTCAGTCACATTTGTATGATGGTCTGTCCATCCCACTGTGTTTCCAATCATTATCTGGAACTCACTCCAGTGTTTCTTCTAGTCCATGGCCTTCACCCATGTCATCCACAAGAATTTTACCTGGTTTGACCCATTTAGTCAATATTGAGCTGGTCCATCCAGTTACCATCCAATGTATCTAGTTAACACTATATTACCTCCATATGGAGAACAATATGCCCAATCTGCTTATTCTCCATACTCTAGGGGGCCCCCATATGGTAGTATACCATCATCTTTAGGTCCAACTTATTCTGGAATGATTGTTTGTCAATGGCAGCCTACAATCCCTATTCAACCAAGGCTTGTGCATCCAGCACAACTAATACAACCTGTTTCATCTATACTTACTACACCTGTCATTACGACTTTACCATAGTCACATGCTCAGTTGATTGTATATCAACCTTTGCAAGCTGATCCTTCAACCTTGTTGGCTTGAGGGGGTCTGACCCAAGTTCAACGTTAAATAGCCAAACAAATCCATACACTACCGGCCCTTTTGGCAATAACCCGTGGAGCGAGGACTGAAGTCTCACCCGAAGCAGTATGGGGGGATATGGGAACCAAGTTTCCGCACCTTGAGATGGTTGTGATGTTGGTTAATTCCCTCTATCCTTGCCTTCACGTAGGTTGCTTCACTCTAGGGCTTGCAAGACGAGCCCTCTATTCCAGCCTTCGGTACCTCTGTGAAAGGGTATGATCGATTTTTGCCCAGCCGTAGTCTGCGAATTAGGTACTTTCATGCTGCTATGGCAGCATGCCATACAAATTCCCTAATTGATATAATTGACTTTCTTATATTATCAAATAATTTAAAGTTAACACCACGTAAACAGATATTCATAATTGCGTTCAATTATTCAATGTAATTGCAATCATTTTAACATCATATAAGCATAATAAAGGAAATTCATACATAAAATATCCAGACACATCAACATAACAAAGACACAGAAGTTATAGAATATCTCTCTTTATTAATATCTTCCAAGTGTTTACAAACTCTGTTTACCCTGCACACACAGCTGCAGGGGTCCGCGCACTCAGATGTGGACTTTTACCCTAGACATCTGCGCACTCAGCTACAGAGCCTCTGCCTATGCTACAACCCAAGACTTAGAATTCTTTCTCTAAAGCTATGACTCTATTACATCTTTCATCATTGTCTCTACTTTAAATTGCTTAGAGCTTAGCTCTTTTTATACAATCCCATGGTCTGTGGACCATGGGTAGATCTCTTACAGTCAAATTTACTTTACAAAGCTAAGGGTGGACTACCCTTTATGACACATAACACCTTCGAGCTCTGCAACCACAAAATGTGGAGTCTTTACATTTTTATTACAAAATTTAACTCAAACATGGGCTTTTGGCCCCAAAATTGCCCTTAGGGGATCCCTCTCCCAACGGGTCCCCAACACAAACATCGTGACTCACCCTCGAGTCACTCAGTAGGTGCGGAGATCTTTGCACAAATCACATCCAGCTTGACCCATATGATTGCTACCTTGGTCGTGCACTGAGTTGCCGCCTGCTTCACATATTCCACTGTCTTCTCGGTCACTACTCCTGCACTGTCAGCCTGAAGCCTTTGTTACATCGCTTGCAGAGTCGCAAGACTACCTTCAATGTTACCTATGACTGCATAAGCTTCCTCTAGCCATGGCTTTAGTCACACCTTCAGCACTGCTTCCTTGTGCAGCACTGCATCCACCTGTTCCTTACACTGCTTGGCTTCTTGCAGCTTGTCTGACCTCTATGTCAGTGTGATGGTTCACGCTATGCCCTTAACTTCGTAGTAGCGGAGTTGTAGCTCGCGTGCCTCTCTCTCCAGCCTTTGTATATTTGGGTTCTCCTACAAGCTTGTCAGGACCTCAAATGATTACTCAAACAACTGTGTGCAGTCTACTATTGCACTTTACACCATCACAACTGCCTTTGTGACAATAGTCGCCCATTGTTCCTTTACCTCTTGCGGTGTTGAAGGTTGGGCCCTCAACTGGAGATCTGTAATCTACAAGTTCAACTCCAATTGAGCCTACTCCATCTTTGTTCGAGTGTCATGCACCCCTATGGCCAATTCGCGGATGCAGACCTTGACTGGCTCCTCCTCTGGAATGGCCAACTCTAGGACCATTCTGCATGCCTCCTCAACGACCTGCATAATCTTCTTGCATTGTTTGGTCACCTCCCATCAGCGTCAATGGCAACATTTCTTTGTAGGGCCATCTGTTCATTATTGATCTGTTGTTCAATGATCACCTGGAGGGCGCAGTGCTCTCGGGCCCTCAATTCCGCAATTACTCCATCCTGCAAGAGGTGGAGTGCTTCGTGTGGAAGTGTTGCTAGGTTCAACCCAACTCCCTTCGGGCCACTAATAGTGGGCCTGCCATCCTCATTTTCTATTGTCATTGCTCCAACTGGTAGCACTATCACACTGGAAGCCTTTGTGTGCAGCATATCGGTAGCCTCTGAAGTGTTGATAGCCAAGCTGGTAGACACCGTGCTAGCTTGTGATGCATAGGTCTGCAACTCTTGCAGCCTGGTCTAGATGGCCCCTAGGATGATCTACTATTGTTGTTCAAACTGCTGTAGGGCCTTCGAGGTGACATCTCTGACAGTGTCACCGATATCATGTAAGTCACCCTTTGTCAATGACATAGGGACCAGCGAGGTCTTGGTCACCTTGGATTTTTTTCTAAACCCTCCCTTCTCTAGCTCTCTTGGGAACTTAATCCGAGCGGACGTCTGCTGAGGGTCCATGCTATGCTACTCTGCTTCTTCCCCTTTGGTCTCAGGTGAAGGTGACTGCACGCCTTTGTTAGAGCCCTACTTTGCACCACCTACCTGTTTTACTGCCTCCTTTCCTGCCTGCTCTACCTGGGCCTTTTCAGTGGCCTCCTTTATCCTCTTCTTGACCAGCTGTGCCATCTTTAGCTTGACCTCCTCCTTCTTCTGTGTAGCAGACTTGCTTCCACCCACCACCAATTCCATGGTAGTGCGCCACTCCGTTGGTCGTTGATCAAGCACCACATCGATGGCGTCATATGTGGCCAACTACGGTAAGTCATGCCACTTCTGTGTAGGGTCCTTTCGTACCTTGATTGATACTTGATGGAAATCAAATTTAAACTTGGCATAGCTCTACAAGTTAGCGTACACCATGGGCAAAACTTGTGGCTTGCGATTGATGGCCATCCTCATATTCATTTCCATCAAGATCCATAAGATATTGTTGTCCTGAACTCGCTGTGTGTCCTTGGTCACCCACAACAAAGTGTGCTTCATGGCTTCATGAAGGTCTGGCATGACCAAAGGGAACTGGCTGTCTTTTGGTAGCTCCCACACTACTAGCAAAATCGACATCAAGAGCCACGAGTAGTGGAACGTCTTGTTGAGTTCTTATGCTTCACAAAAATTCTCCAAGAACTCTCTGCAAAGGTAGTCCGATTAGTTAAACTGGACTCCTTCCACGCACTGCTGTGCGAGTGCGATGATAGGCGCTGGCACCTCATTGGCGCAGGACTTCCACATCACCTTCCCTGCAAGGATCTATGTTGCTACCTTCACAGCGGGGTCGTAGATGTTGGAAATAGTGTACCTGTGCAGCTTCTTCATCAACTTGAATTTCTCCTTCATTGACTCTATGAGAGCCTGCTCGTCACCCTTGCCACTGAAGATCATTTTCGAACTCTCACATGTATATGGTAGGCACGTTGTTATGTGAATCAACATATCTGTGATGGGTATCAATTCCTCCAGCAACAGAAATGCATCATGCACCACGCACAATAGCTGCTTGATGAATAAAACTGTCACTGGGGTGCGGTTATAGTGTGACACCCAGAGCAGGTTGAGAAACCCTACCTTTTCTACTCCCTCGAGCCACATCCACGGCTCCAATGTGGTCATCCTCATATTCATGTCTAGGATGTGGCGCATCAGCTACTCGATTTCCAGGTGTGGGAACTTCTTGTGGTCTACCAAGTCCCAATATTCAAGCTTCAGTATCGGCACTCGTGCTAAACGCAGACTGTCGAACGCAATTTCATCCGGTAGCAGAGGGGTTTGCAGGGGAGTCTTACTCTCATCAATGTCCTTTGGGACCTTGGATTTAGGCTTGCAGAGAGGGAAATACTCCGAAAACAATGTAATAGGGTCCACACCCTAGACTTCAACCTCCTGTACTTCCACTCCCACATCTTCATCGTCCATCTGGATGTCTTTGATATCCTCCTCCTCTGCTTCTAGGTTTATAGCCTTGACTTTCTCTTGTGTAGTGAGCTTTGGTGGGTTTCTCCTTAGCGACATGTGCACGAATATGGCAGGCTGTTTTCCCTTCTTGTCCTTCCTGGTTTCCTTGGTTGGCATTAGCTTAGGTCTCGGCATTCTTGGGGATTTAGGGACCTCCGTCAATACTTCGGCCACTTCCGAAGCGGTTACTTTTGCCTCTCTTTCCATTTCCTATGTCGGATCCTCTACTACTTGTTGTGTATTCATAGTTTTTGGGGGTGCTGACATAACAATATCTATGAGTGCTTGCAATGTCTCATGCAAGTTCACAAATGTAGGAGTTTATTTGAGAGCCTTGAAGAAATCTGGGTCCATAGGCGCCAGAGAGCTCAACAACTCAACTCTCAAAATTCCAAATGTTTCTTCCTGGACACCAACTTGTAATTTATAGGGCATTTTGAATTCAAATCCAACTGTTCTCCCCAAAATCGATTCATTAATGCTAGATTGGCAGTAGATTTTCAAGGATCTAATTTTGTCTTAAATGTCGGTCGACCGCCCATTTGGCCTCACTTCTACCGTCTTGTCATGAACCATGATCGTAATGATCACTTTCCAACCAACCTGTGCGATTTCTCCTTGGGTAGAGCAGCTCCCTCTGCACTGTCGTAGACCTTGTGACACTTCCTTGCTTTGTACCATCCTGCATTCACGTAGCTCCCCAACCTGGGCAGTGTAGTTTATAGTCCCGCACCTCCTTTCAAGTTCCTGGAGTGCTAATACTGTGCTATCTTCATTTAGTCACATGGATGGACTGCTAGTGTATGGCTTCAAGCGATTTCCATTCACCTTTCTTGGGAAGGGTTCTCCATTTAATTTGACCAGTTGTACCACTCCTTCATCGATAATTTCCTTAATGACATAGGACCCTAACTAGTGCATCTTGAATTTCCCTGGAAATTTATTAAACTTACTATCATATAGCAAAACTAGGTCGTTTACCTTAAATGTGCATAGCTTAATGTGTTGATCATGCCATGCCTTTTCGCACTGCTTTTGGAGCTGTTGGTGAAATCCAGCTAAAAATCTCTCTTCCTCCAGTTCATCCAGCTGTGCGAGCCTTTTCTCTAGGGTTCTGCAATCCGTCATACCTGTGAGTGCTACTATGCATAGGTTAGGTACAATATACTCCATAGGAATTATTGCTTCAACCGTATAAATAAGCCTAAAGGGGGTTTGTCCAATCAACTTCTTGCATGTTGTTCGGTAAGCACATAGTACTACAGGTATGCATAGGTCCCAATCACTTTGTTGAGCATTGCAAACCTTCGTCAGTGCATTTTCAAACACTTTTTTGAACACGTCCACTATCTCGTTAGCCTGGGGGTGATAAGGTGTTCTCTTCTAGTGGTATACCTGAAATTCTTCCGTCAGCACGCTGATCATCTCAATCAAGAAGTGCATACCATGATCACTCATCAAGATCTTCGGACATCCAAATTGTGTCAGTACGTGCTCAAAGAGGAATTTTGCATTGATCGCACCTATGCAATCCTTCACAGGCTATGCCTCTGCCCAATAAGTCAAATACTCCATCGCGGTGATAATATACCTTGCTCCTGTCTTTCCTTATGGCTGAATGGGTCCCATAAAATCTATCACCCACTTCTCAAAGGGTTGCAATGTCATCTAAGGATTCAAAGGCATCTCATCCCTCCGTGATGGCCTGCCAATCCTTTGACACGCATCGCATGCCTTGCAATATGCTTCTGAGTCCTGATGAAGGGTTGGCCACCACAACCCTGTGCGTAGAATCTTCTACTCGGTTGCTCTTCCTGCATAATGTCCACCAGTGGTGCCCCCATGAGCATCCACGAGGATGCTGCTTCTTTTGAACTCATGTACATACTATCATAATTTCTCATCAATCCCCATCTTGTACAGATGTCCAGCAATGACAGATAAATCCTCCATGTACACCATTAATTCCTTCTTTTGCTGGACATTGTATCCTTTTGGTGCAGTACATGTCGTTAGGAAGTGTATTATATCCTCAAAATGACCATCCGTGACACACACTGCAAATAGCTATGTGTCAGGTAATCCTTCTTCTAAGCTAGTAAGTTCCTCCCCCATTTTGATGCGCGACAGATGGTCTGGTCCCACGTTTCATCATCCAAGCTTCACAAGAAATTCAAAATCATACTCCTGGAACAATAATAGCCACTAGTAGATTCTTCCCCCCAACAAAGGCTTATTGACCAGGTACTTTGGCATGAAGTGATTTGTATACATCTTAAAATGGCCTCCCAGCAAGTAGTGCTTATACTTCTGGAGCGCATACACCATACCTAGCCCTTTGCGCTTAGTGGTGGAATAGTTATTCTCCTCTTTGGATAATATTCAGCTTGTGAATGCAATAGGATGGTCCAAGCCTTCTCTGCCAGCCTCTGTCAGTACTACTCCCAGCGCTATACATGACGCGTCGACCTGCACATGAAACTGTTTCTTCCAGTCTAGGAAGACTAGAATCGGTACGATGACTTTATTTTCTTTTAATATATCCAATCTCTTCTTACAGTTATCATTCTAGTAGAATGTGACATCCTTCTTCAACAACTTCTCCATATGCGCAATGATCTAGGCATAAGCTTTGATAAAAATTTTGTAATATCCCGTATGTCCCAGAGAGTGCGTAGCTACTTCACACTCCTTGGTGCTTCCAAGTTCAATATTACTGCTATCTTTGGGGGATTTACCATCAATCCCTGACTGCAAACCACATGCTCGAACAGGTTCCCAAAAGCAACACAAAACAGACAATTCTTGAGATTAAGCGCGATCTGCTATCTTCGACAGGTATCTAGCATCAGGCGTTGACTTCCTACATGGTGCTTAACCAACCCAAACATAGTCCAATCATCAAAATATACCTCCAGGAACTTATGAATAAATTCCTTGAATGCAACAACAACTACGCGCTAGAAGACCGCAGGCGCATTCTTCAATCCAAACGGCATTACAGTGTACTGAAAACAACCCCACTCAGTGGGAAGGTTATCTTGCTCCTATCCTTTGGCGTGATTTTGATATGGTGGTACCTAGAGAACCCATGAGTGAAGGAATATGATTCTTGGCCACCTACATTGTCCAACACTTCATCAGTGAACGGAGTCGGGAAATGATCATGCACGCAAGTGTCATTCAACTTTTTGAGATTGATCTAAAAATGGGATCATAGATTAATATTAAGGTATTACAGACTCGTATGCATAGATTTTCCTACATTACTTAGTGCAACGGATCGATAAGATTGTGAATAATGTAGAGAATGAGCAGTAAAGAAGCATAATAAACAATCTACAAAACATAGCAAATTTAATATGGAGTCCACCCAAAACTCTTGGGCTACGTCTCCTTGTCCAGCCTTCAATGGTGGCCTCTCTATTATGTCTTCAAGAACAGATTTTTACAAAGTGTGAGCTCAAAATGATTCTCAACACAACAGATACAAATAGCAGGAGTTCTGCTTGAATCCCTCAAGCCTCTCTGAGTACACAGACTCTTTCTTTCACTCTCTGTCTCTATTTTCTCTCTGTCTCAGTAGTGCTCCCTCTGTCCTTGTCTGTCCGTGGCTTTAAACCTAATTGGTGTTGTCTATTCATTTCCTCTTCTCAGGCTCTCTGGCTCATGATCTCTGTCCACTCGAATCCCCTTCTGAGCATTAGCAATCATGGCATAACGTTTCTAGGGAAGGTGGCCACCTGTTTTGCAATGAAAGGGACCATCGGGCCTTTGAAATCCCCAAAAATAGTGTTCTCTATTTACACAGAGAAATACGCTAAACACGGGAAAAATTCGCCAAATCACTATTCATCGGACTTCAAATATTCATAAATCCACACTGTATTCCTATCAGGTCCGCCTTTAATCACTATCGCATATCGCAAATGCCCATGTTTCATGGTTTCCCCTTTGTATTTGGAAAATACGTTAAAACACTAAAAATCCCGCAAAATGGCTCATATCGGACTTGAAATAATCTAATATCACATTCATAAATCTCGTTGGGTCCAGTTTCATCGCATCAGGCATATTCTCTTTGTATTTCATTTATTTGGCCGAAATGCGAAATACATAGAAAAGTGTCATTTTCCAGATCTCAAAATATATCAAATATCATCTATAACTCTATCGGGTCCAGCTATCGCAAGCCATATTTATATCGGCCCAACTCCTTTGTGTAGCCCCAATGCGATATTGTGATGTGATTGATTGAAATCTCATATCGCATAGACCCCCGGGCCATTTGTAAGCACTCCTCATATTTTCCGATTGCGATATCGTGGGTTAACCTAGGTTGTCGATCTGCGCACTCGATCAACAGTCCTCGTTGACCCGTTCTAATCGCGAACACAATTGTCATATGATAGGCTCCGATATCCTCCGCTTGCCACCACCGATTGCGATATGACGATCCAATCTGGAACTTTGATCAGCCAGATCCGACAGCTCCTGTGCAAAGTTGTCCAAGCCACCGATAGCTCTGTTTTGGGTCATTTCTTCATGTTTTTGCCTCCCGATAGTGTTATCTACCATTTTTAAAGGTTCTCCTTTTGCAATAGTTTTTGGATTTTGAAGACTTAGAAGGTGATTTGGATCCATTTTGGATCACGCCTTCCAACTGAAAAATTGTTTGGACCAGCAAAAGTTGGTTTTTAAGCATTAATCAAGTGAGGATACAACTTCCTCACTTCTCCAATTTCTATCCATCATGCACTGTGTTACCTACCTATACCAATAGGTTTCATTTTTCATGATTGGCAAGGGAAGTACCAATATGATCTACTTTGGTGATGCAAAGATCTCATATTCTTGTGGAAGAAATATACTTATTTGGTTAATGTTGCCTTACTTCTGGATGGGTGATCCAACAGCCTAAGCTGGGTCATGCCATGTTTCAATTTTTGTTGTATATTAGAGAAAGAAACCTATCCAAACAGCCCAATCTTGGCAGGTAAAGTAGATAGGTAGTGAAAGAAGGTTCCCAACTGCTTAATTTGGGGCCTTGGAAGCAATAAGGGTAGCTATAGATAGAAAATCAAAAGAAAGCCAAAGGTAAAGAAAAGGGCACAAAAGGGTTTGCAAATCTAAGTGCACCCTCCTTGGAGTAACAAAAAATGCTAGGAAATAGAGTGGGTAGGTAGATGGGGTTGCAGAAAGCATGGTTTGTGACATTTCACTGACCTAGAGGAAAGGTAAAAATAGGATGCCAGTGCAGATGTTCCATTCATAGAAGTGTTACAAAAACTCAATGAAGCATGTCTAACTTCCAGTTTTCCCCATCTCCTTCATGACTAACATCCCTATGCCACCCAACTTCACAAAGAAGATCAAAGTATTTTGTTGGTTCTAGTTTCTTTAATAGCCACATTCCTTGTGTAAAATTCTTTTCATTTTGATCTACTTCCTAAAAAGACTAAGTCAATTTCATACAAACTCAGTATTCCCCCCCATCCACCTCTTTCATTCATATTAACTACTAACTTATTACTATCTAACTCCCCATACCCCCTATTCCCCTATTACTATGTAAAACCTACAAAAAACCCAAAAAATCTAAGTATCCCCGCCCCCGAGCATTATAGCTCTAGGTGTGATTTTGAAGGTCTTCATGCGCTAAAAAACATTTGAGCGCAACCCACAGAGCGCCAAAGAATTAATCCTAGGGATTAATCCGAGATTTGCTCGGGTTAATAGCCTTAAACCCACTTTGATTATAAACCTTTGTAAAAACCCATTTAACCGGCATATGCTGAAAACAACCCGGAAAACCCACTTTTCCAAAGTTTCCGCCAGGCGCGATTTTCAAAAGAAATTAATATTTAATTCTCCTCGCCGCCGAATATCGCCCGCGCACCTCATCGCTCCGTCAACCGTCGGATCTGGGCCCTCCCATCCGACGGCCCACATCGTATCGGACGGGCATCAGCGCCCGAAAGTTACCTTCCGAGAAACTGTCAGAGGGTGACGTCAGGCCTCCGCCACGCGTCGCCCCCTAGAGTCTCTCGGAGCGCCCTCTGACAATACCGCGACCGTATAGAGGGCGGTCCGAGAAAACCCTCTTACCACTCTGCTAAACCGCCTACCCACGCCATCGCCACCGCCCGCCCACGTCACGTCCGTTTGGCGCCCTGTCAGCACCCCCGACCGCCAGTGCTCCTGTGTGTCTGCCACCTATGCAATCCCCGTGGACCACTCACTGACCACCATGTCACCCAATGACGTCATGCTGACGTCACCCGACCCTGACCCCACCTGATGACATCATGCTGACGTCATCCAAAAAGCACGCCAATGAGCCAAAAGTCCATATTTAGCTGTTTTTTCGAGTTTTTCTCATTTTCTCACTGAAAGAACCATTGCTCTCCTCTGCATGAGAATTACATCCACTGCCGCCAACCTGCTGAAATCGACCTGAAGAGCGCTGCCGCCTGCAACCCACCTGTACTTGTCACCATTACCGGAAATTCACCAGGTATTTACCCAGGGCATCTTTTCAGAGCTAAGTTACGTCCATGTTTCTCCAAAGCTGAATTCACAAGAGTAAAACAAACCTGTTTTTACCATTAAATTCCCAGGAAAACTAGCATTCCCCAAAATTACAGGGTCTAAATTCACCTACTGAACCCACATATATCTACCCTTCCCCAAATTCCCATTGTGTCCGCGCATTCGTGGACTGTAAACCTAAAACAGCATAATTCACTAGGAAAACTGAGTTGCCTGCTCCTGAAATCTATCAAATTGCTCTTGTTAAGCATTATGCACCATTATCACACCTCATTACCCTTTTTTCCTCTGCAAAATTAACCCTCTGTGGTCTCCTGCCCTCTAAAACCAGTTTAGCGCCAAGTCATAACCACTGCTTAGCCATGGAGACACCAATAGTCCTAAATATTCAACCTCTGAATGCCCCACACAGAGAGCTGGAGTGGAAAGCCCTAGGTGATAAAGATTACCAGATGTTGGACTCCATGCCCATGACAGCCAAGTTTAATATTCACCTGATGAATGAAATAAAGGCCCAACATCTCAGTGGGGCTGACACCTTGGGAATTTGGGATTCCCACATACTCATTTACAACCTCCCTCAAGTTAATGTGCTACCAGACTTGATAAAACAATGCATGTCAAGTTATGATCCCAACCAAAGAGCTGTCCTTAGCCCCTCAGCCTCAGTACTATTCCATATCACCCCTGAGACTATCAATGAAATACTGCACTTTCATACTACAAAGCCCCTTACTCCTCTCTCCCTCCAGGACCTGATAACAAAAGGGGGCAATTTGTCCAGGGATCAGATTTCCAGGGTTAACCAGTTGTTTATTCAACCTGAGTATCAATCTATGACTGCTTCCCTTCCCATAGCATATCCATATCTCAATGAGCTGGGGAAAATGATGGTAGATTTGATCAGTTACATCCTGGGTTATGGGACATATGAGGATGTGGATGAAACCATCATAGAAATGCTGTCCATTTTCTCCCCAGGGATGCCTCTTGCTGTACATTATGACGTTGCCACTTTCATTTCCAATAAGATTCATGAGCAATTTATGAATCTAGAGAGGGAGAAGGTGTTTAAATACACCAGGTACATATATCATTTGTTCTTATTCTATCAGCCTGATGCCTTCCCTGTCCCTCTGAAGAAGCTAGATATCCAGGGACACCCAAGGTCGATTGTGTTTTGGACTGCAGTTTTCCATCTTCTGCCTTATTCACCATACACCTATTGTTAATTTATTGATCTATTCATTCATCCAACTATGACCTTGTTGTTGGGTGCCCCTCCCCCAAGATTGACATAAGAAATGCAGAGAATCCTTCAACTCTCTAAGGCTTACAGCATTGGTGATTGGTACTTCTACCAACACCATATAGTAATCAGAGTATATGGCTGTGAACTGAGTCCCTATAGGCTGCCAAAATATGTCCCTATGAGGCTCTTTGCCCTAGAGTACTTCAGGCAGTTTGGAAATGCAGACTTTGTCCATTTCCAAGCTAAAAACAAGAAGGTGCAGCTAAAAGTAATAAATCAGCTGGGTCCCTTCTTGTACAATAAGAAGGAAGAAGGGTGGAGGGAAGCTGATAGGATTCTAGAGACCCTCAGACTTCAGACCAGCTTCAAGTGGGTGCCTTATGACCCTAATCACTTCATTTCCCTTAGGAGGTTAAAGTATAAATTGGGTGGCTATGTCCATGTGAAAATCCCTCATGTTGAGAAGTATGCCAATGCCCTAAGCTAGGAAGAAGGCACATTAGAAGAGCCAATTAGCAAAGAAGAAATGCTAAGAAGAGAAACTAGCAATATTGAGAAAGAGGCTGACTTGGAACATTGTGGGCAGGTTTCTTCCTCCTGCCAGAGGCAAATTGGAGCAGCTGCCTCATCTTCCACAGCCCAGCAGCAAGTAGCCAGAGTTGCCCAATAAGAAACAAATAAAGGCAAGGGCAAGGAGGTGGAGCAGGAACAATCACCTCCTAGAGCACAGCAACAAACAAAGCAGCAGATAGATAAGGAGGTAGAGCAGCAACTAGAGCAGAAACTAGAGCAGCCACAAGAACAGCAAGAAGAGCCTCAAGGAGAGGGGTAGCCTATGCAGCAAGAACAGATGGCTGAGGCCCCAGCACCTACTGAGCAACAGGCTCAACAAAACATGCCTTCTGGGCAAGAGAAGATGGTGGAGACCTCAGTACTCTAGACTCCACAAAAAGTGGAAAAAGGAAAGAAGAGGGACAAAGAGAAGGAGACTCCCCTTACAACGTCCACTAATCAAGGGGAGAAAAGGCAAAGATTAAATCCCCTCTCTGAAGAAGAAATGCTTATGGGGCAATCGGTGATAATGGGCCCACCAAGCATGGAGGTATCCACAAGTTCCTTTTAGCAGGAACCAGAGAGAAATCTTGGAGGAGAGGTCACTCAAGCCATCAAAGAAAAGCAGAGGTGAGCATCAAGCAACAGTTCACTGATATCAAAAGAAGAAATGAGCCACTCAGGCTCCAAATCTACAATCAGTTGCTGAAGATGGCCCCCACAAATCAGCAAAGGCTCATGGAAGCCTATGATATTTCAGAAGGAAAAATGACCATGAGTCATTTCAGGCCCACCACGGTGCAACTAGAGTCAGCTGCAGATTACATAAGAACCAACCTGGAGGTTCTTGCAAAAGACATTCACCCTATGGACCAAATATAACTCCATAAGCAAACGGGTGAAATGGTCTATGCAACGTTGGAAGACAAGACAATGTTGGCAAAAAGGCTGGAGAACAGCCTAAATAATACATCTGCCCAACTAGAGTTGGAGAAGGCATCCTCCTTGGCCAAAGACAACAGGATCAAGTCTTTGGAAGATATAATTATAGAGTTGGGGCATGAACCCAAGGACCCCAAAGCCATACAATCACTGCTGAAGATAAGGGATGCAGACTTGGCAGCCCTAAGAAAGAAAGTAAAGCTCCCAGCAACCATTCACCCCCAAACAGATGAGGTTGCTCAGCAGAAGCAAGAACAAGAAATAGCTACATTGCTGGTAGCACTGCACAAACAACTTGTGCAAACAGAAGGGAGGCTGGAAGACACTGAGGCTGCACTACAGGCAACCCTACAGCAGAAAGAGGGAGGTCAGACTTCTCAGCCCCCTCCACAGGTTATTAACCTTGAGGAGCCTCCAAATACCACTCCTCCTCACACAGAAGCAGCAGCAGCACCATCAACATCAACAGCAGCAGCATCTACAGAGCAGGCTCCAAGCCTGGACATGCAGAAATTGTTAAATGAGGTCCAGGCCCTAGAGGCCCAGATGACAGAACTAAATGGAGCCAAGGATGAGTTGGCCAAACTAGATGAAAAATATGATAAATCAAAACAGAATGTCGCTGAGAAAGGGACAGAAATAAAAACTCTCAAGGAAAGAATAAAAGAGCTGGAGAAGGAGCTCACCCTTGACAAAGTAGTGGGTGAGATCAGAAGAGTTTTATGGACTCACATTGGCCAATCAATAACAGACCAATGGAAATACATTGAAACCCTTCATGAGAAAATGGAGCTCATAGGTAAAGCACAAAGGGAAGTGCATAGAGCAAGGGCATCTCTAGGCAGTATACCTGAGGTAGCCAACAGATTGATCAATGTGCTCAATAACAGGACAGACCCTCAGCTGGCAGCAATTGGGATCACCAGCAGGACGGAGACTATATAGCTAGTTAAGAGGGTCCTCACACTGAAAAGCCTGGTACAGACATTGGACAGAAGGAGCCAAGATATGCAAGCAGAGGTAAACAGGTTCATGGATAAGTTTGCTGCATTACAGGGCAGAGGTCTCCCCAACTTACTCAACAGTGCAGTAAAACTTCTATCACATGAAGTTTATGCTAAGAGGGTGAACACATTTGCCACAAATCAGATCAGCCAAGGATCAAGCAGCTCCCAAGATACAGGGCCAGCATCTGGGCAAAGTCTCTATGACAGAATAGAGAATATGTTCTTTATTATGAATGAGATTAACCATCTGTTTGAAACGCCTCCAAATTTCTACAAATACACAGAGGCAGATGAGACCATGGATGCAATTTTGAGGCATCAATTGCCTACGCAGGATTGGTGGGCCTCCATGATACAATTATTATTATAAGCAAGAGGCTTCATCTGAATTTTGTCATCAAAATATATAAGTCATCACCTTCAGAACGTGTGATACACATACTATGACAGAAAGGTGGAATGAGCCACCTCAGCATGAAGATTCAGCCACCAAAAACAGCAACGACAGCTACAGGTAGTAGGGCTGAGAAAAAGCTTCAGCGTGACAGAGCATAAATACACATCATTCACATCAATCAGCATTAAAGCAGAAACGCTCAACCGACTCACTCTCTTCCAAAGGTCAAGAAGAGGCCTGACAGCATTAAAGACCATTTATCTTACACTCAGACTAGCAATAACTTTCTTATCTGATATTTGTAAAGATGGTGAGAACAGTTAATGTATCAAATGACTCAGCATTGAGATATTTTGTAAAACCTATTGTATATATTCCCCCTCGCATACACTTCCAAGGGGTTGGTGATTATTGTTTTTTGGTTGTTTCTCTTATGAAGAACTGAGAACTCGGTTGTAACTTTCAGAAGGATGTGATTAATAAAGCTTGGAGTTTACAGGAACTGAGTCTTACTGATGCATGCTGTGATTGGAACCATTGAATGCTACAGGATTCTAGTGCTATGACTTGATATAATAAGTGTTTCTCTATCTCTATTAATTTTTCTGTTATTTATTTTAACTCATCCCTCTCACATGTT